>LOJH01031320.1:0-16863 GCA_001685095.1 Ellobius talpinus
GAAAATGAAAGGAGGGGAGGAGGTGGAAATTATTGATAATAATAAATAAATAAAATATAGGACATACACACACAAAAAGAATAGAAAGAAATACACAGCTTTAAAATATTGCCTTAGGAACTTTATCCTGGGTGTAGTCACTATTCCTGTTGGAGCTTTAGGACTAAAAGAATCTAGAGTGGAAGGAATTCTATGATCAGAGTTGCAGTGAAAGAGGCAAGGAAGAAGTCAATGCTAGGCACAGCCCGTGTGAATCAGGAAAATACTCAAGGAGCAGAGGGTGATGAGGAGAGTACCCTCAGGGGCCTTTCTCCTGAGCAGGGAATCCTTGACTTAGTGAATAGCTCTTGAAGTTTGAATGGCAGGAATCATCAGAACCCACGCACTTGAGAGGCTTAAGATCCTCTGTTGCTTTAAATGATGGGCACAGTGCTGAGAGGACAGAAATTAAAGGACAGAAGGCTGGAGTATATTACTGTGCACAAGACAGTTTCCTTGCTTATGCCTCTGGGGTGAGGACGCATTGTAACTGATTTTCCTGTCAGCCAGATAAAGTAAGGATTAGGTGTCAATTTAATTTATTTGTCAAGAACGGATCTGTAGTACATGCAGAGCCTCACTTAATATTCAAATCCTGTGAATATTTGTCATCTTTGTTGGCCATAATTTCAGAATACGCAGAACTTACCTGTCTCTCCTCACAAACTTGTGAGTAGAACTAGATTATAAAGAGGACTTTTGCAGTTAAAAGAAAATACATCCAAGAAACAAAAGGTAACATTTTCCAACGCTTTACCTTATGTTTTTGTAATTGCAAAAGTATATGAAATAGATATAAAAACTAATTGCATTGATAAAAAGAGTAATTGGCTCATTTCTTCTCTTTTTTCAATTACTAATAGTAACAGATAACACAGAATGCCTAAAATTCTTCTTACTAATGCAGAATCTCAAAGGACCAGCTAATAATGTTTTTATAGTGAATTTAGCATTTCATGTTCCCTCTTTAATCATATTTTAAAAGATTGATTTAGGCTATGAAAGAGCCAAGCAAAGGTAGTTGAGAGGGAAAATTAAATTTTAGATTAAAGGCTAATTTGCTTCAATTACCAACTGATCTAGAAAAATCAATGTATTCCTCACATTTAATCTCTATAAATTATGAAAATGAAGTGAAAGTATTCTCTTGAAGGTGTTTAATAATCTACAATAACATAATAAAATATTTAACTAGTGGAATGCTAGCATTCATTCTGTGATAATTAATTTGGATGCTATTAGCCAAACTACTATTTTGCTACTATGAATGATCTTCTATTGGCATGTTATTCAGCCCGTTCAAGATTTAATGCTCATCATTAATTAGTATTGAACTAATATACCATATTTCTGTACTCAACTACACTTGTGCAGAACAAGTAAAAATGCAAGCTATATTATTTAAAATGCAATTTATTTCTTTGAGCTAGTCTTTATTTTTAGTCGGTCATTAATGTTACATTCTTTTGTTTAGAAAAAGTGATGTAATTTATCATACACATTTCTTAGATAGATTTTGAAGGTATTTATGCCTCGAAGACAGAGTAATATAGTAATTATTACAATAATTGCCATTTTCTAATACCTACATATTTTCTAAGAAATTAGCACAATTTTATAAAGCATTTTATTATTCTATGAAGATGTTTTGCCCTTTACTGGGAACACTAAAACCAAACAAAAAAATGTTTATTGTCAGCATTATACATAGTTCTGATTCATTTCAACATCCCTATAATTCTAGAAAACACATCTTCAGAAGGGTCCACCTATTTTAACCATTTGTTCTGTGTAATCCAATGCTTTATACATCGAGCACTCACAGCTTAATGAGCTGTTTTGGGTGCTTGGAAGGTAAGAATGCTGAGAAAAAAAGCAACCAATGAAAAGCTTGGCCTGTGAAGTTACAGAAGGGCTCAAAGACTATCATGGTCATGTGTATAATATTTTGGATGAGGTAAATATGGAAGCGAAAGCTTTTGTACTTTACTGGAGCAATGGATGCTAGCCTGCTGTGGCTGAAGAATCAGCTCTAACTAAAAAGAGATCTTCAGCACATCATTAGGGCAGTGCGGGAGCATGTCTGCATGTGTACATTGTTGTGCAAGATGGGCCAAAACTCCACATAAAGTTGGAAGAAGAACTTAGCAAATGATAAATTAAAGTCTCCCGTGTCATACTTATTTTAAAGATATGAGGAATGTAAGACTGGGTGTGGGTGTGTGTCATGGAGAGTGGTTAAGGCTCATCACCTTGCCAACAGGTTGGAATCCAAGAAGAGCAATTAGGAGAGGTTACAGGGAAGGAGTAGTGTCAGTTATTATGCATGCCATGAACAGTAGTAGGTGTGAAGTGGAGCAGACCTGATTCTACAGCACTGGATGTGTAAACCCATATGGAAAATAAAGAAAAATTAGAGAAGTGACAGTGGCCAAGAGTTTGGAGCCCAGAAGATCATGAGTAAGTTCCAGATGCTAGACACTGAACTCCAGGATGAGAGATTTACACCACTAGATTTTGCTTTTGATTTTATCTGATTGATTTTATGGCCTGGTTCATTAGCTATGGGAAAATAAATAGTATATAAGTATATAACTTGGTTTTATTTTCATGGAAGCTCACATTTAAGAAACTTTGAATTTTTAAAAAGATGACAGATTTTTAAATATTTTTAATTTTAAAGCCTGGGAGACTTTTAAACTTGCACTGTTAAATTATATTAAGTTATAGTTCAACTGTGATATGTTTGTTTGTCAAAATTACAAGGGATAGAGTGTCCTAGTTAAGTTTTATTGTCAACTTGTTACAATGTAGAATCATCTGGGAACATTAAGAATTGCCGCAATCATTCTGGCCTGTGGACATGACTGTGGCAAATTAACTTGATGGCTAAATGACGTAAGAGGGTTCAGCCTACTATGGGTGATGCGATCTCCAGAAAGGGGTATATATGTTGTATATGAAATTATGTGAGCAAGCAGGCAAGTAAGGTAATAAGGAATGTTAGTGATTTCTTTATTGGTCCCTGCTTGATATCTTAACTTGACTTATCATAATGTGAGACTGTGATTTAGAAGAATAAGTTAGATAAATCTTTTCTTTACTCAAGTTGTCTTTTATTATTTCTTTATCAGAGCAATAACAAGTAAATAGGTATTACTAAGAGCAATCTAGAGAATCAATAAAATCCATCTCAATTCCAGTAATATTCTTCAAGGAACTTGAAAAAGACAAGTCCTAAAATTCTTATGGAAGTACACAAGATCTTGAATAACCAAAGCAATACTAATATATTAAAAATGCAGATTATATATTATATGATTTCAAATTATACTATAGAACTATGGAGCCATACTGTGACAAAGAAGCCAACCAAGCAATCAAGTGAACAAAAAAATACTAGAGTAAATAATAGAGATGGATTAAAAACAGACATATATATCATTGTAATAGACAGATGATCCCTAAGTAACCAACATATCTATAGACCCCTGAGTTTTGAGCAAAAACATTGATGTAAAGATAGCCTCTTGGAAAAAAATTGGAAACTGTATGACTACACATAGAAGAATAAAATGGAATCTCTATTTTTTATGTGAAAATATAACCATTTCAAAATGGTTCTGGACCTAAGTTCTGGAACTGAAGGATAGGAATACACTTGTTAGCAAGATGGATGAGTAAAACATCAAGAACACATTGGCTTTTTAAAAAGGCTCCAGTAGCTAAAAACAAATGGAAACAAATAAACAAGTGTGACTAGAAAAAATTTAAAGAAGTCCTGACCAGAAAGGCATAAATAACAACAACAACAAAAGCCCAACCTACAGGAAAATCATTTTTACTAGCTATAGTTTGGCAGATTAGTATATGGAATACATAACAATACAAAGACTATATCCCCAAACAAATAAATCAATCAATAAATGGACTAATGAAATAAACAAACAGCTCCCATGGATGATATCTAAATGTCCAATCAACATGAAAAATGTTTAACATCTCTTACCCTCAGGAATATGCTTAAAATAAAAATACATTGAGATATTCTGTGTCAGAACTAACATCATGTGACAATAGACACAAAACTATTTAGGATCTATTTACTTAGCAGGAAATTAGCATCTACTAAAACAAAAGCTAGAATTGTCATCAAATAACATCCAACGCCTATAGAAAAGCTTCCCCAATTTCATTGTGCTTGCCAAAATACCCACCAAAGCATTTTAAGAGATGGAAGAGACAAAGACTCTCAGATAATGGAAATAAGATGAAGAAATTGATATCTCAGTTAAAGAAATGTTAAATGAAAAAAAAACTTGTGACACAAAATCTTGAATCCTATGAGAGGAACAAATCTGAATATAATATGAATACAGGAAAGAGAAGAAACCTAGGCCAAAGTCACAGAAAATATTTCCAAAATAATCATAGAAGAAAATCACTATAACCTAAATAAGGAGCTATCTATTAAGGTACAAGAAGCATACAGAGCATCAAATAGACTGGACCAGAAGAGTAATTTCTCTAAGCACATAATATTGAACTAAATATACAGAACAAAGAAATAATATCAAAAGATGCAGAGAAAAGTATTATGTATTGCAGATCAAGCACTATATAATGTTAGATTAACACCTGACTGGAAACTCTAAAAACCTACAATGCCTGGATAGATGTTCTAGAGAATCTAGGGGACCACAGATGCTAGTCTAGTCGGCTATACTCAACAAAACATTCAGTCACAATAAATGGAGACTTTCCAGGACAAAACCTAATTTAAGCAGTATCTATCTACAAATCATCTTTACAGAAGATGCTCGTAGAAAAACATTTTAAGGTTGACCACACCTAAGCACAAACAAGCAATAAATAACCCCCCAAAAGCACATCAAATGAAGAAAAAACAAAACAGGAAAACACTACAAAATCAAATTGACAGAAATCAACAAACATTGCTCTTTGATTACTCTCAATGATGATAACTTTCAACATCAATGGTCTCAATTCCCTAATAAAAAGACACAGACTAAGAGACTCTATGTAAAAACAGGATCCATCCTTCTGCTGCTTCCCAGATATAAACCTTGACATCAAAGATAAATGTCTCCACAGGCTAAAAGTATGGAAAAAAGGAGATATTCTAAATAAATGGACCCAGGTGTAGCCATTTTAATATCTGACAAGTTAGGCTTCAAAGTAAAACTAATCAGAAGAGACAGGGAAAGACACTTCATACTCATCAAAAAAATCAGCCAAGAGGACCTTGTGATTCTAAACATCTATATAGAAAATGAAGAGCATTCAAGTTCATAACAGAAACACAGTTATAGCTCAAATTGAACATAGAAGAGTTAATATTGATACTGACATACTGACAGTTGGAATCTTCAAAACCCCACTTTCACCAATAGGCAGGTTATCCAGGAAAAGTAAAAAGGTAAATACTGGAGCTAACAGACATTATAAACCAATGGACCTAACAGCTATTCACAGAACATGTTACCCAAATACAAAAGAACATGCCTTCTCCTCAGAAGCTCATGGAACTTTCTTCAAAATTGATCATGTACATGGACACAGAGTAAGTCTACACATAACCAAGAAAATTGGAATAACACCCTAAATATTTTCTGTCTACAATAGATCAAAGCTAGATATCAACAACAGAAGCTTCCACACTTAGAAAGAAGACCGCATCTTTAAAAAATGGTGCGAGTCTAACTGGATGGCTACATGTAGAAGAATCCAAAATATCCACACTTTTAACTCTGCACAAAACTTAACTCCAAATGAATCAATAATCTTACCATAAGATCAGATACTCTGAACTTGACAGAAGGGAAGGAGGGGAATAACCTTGAACTTATTGGCACAGAAAAAGACTTTCTGAACAGAACACCCTTAGCACAGGTACTAAGATCAATGATTAATAACGAAAAACAAATGACAACTCATGCTGTTGAGGATGTGGAATAAAGGGTATACTCATTCATTGCTGGTGGAATTGCAAACACAAGTAGCAGTTAGTGAAATCAGCATGGTGGTGCTATGGGAGGATGGTAATTGATTGACTTCAAGACCCTATAGCACTTTTGGTGTATACCCAAAAGGTGCATCATCCTGCTGCAGAGACACTTGTTAAAACATGTTTGCTGCTTCTTTTTTCACAACAATCAGAAA
Source organism: Ellobius talpinus (assembly GCA_001685095.1). Classification (NCBI taxonomy): domain Eukaryota; kingdom Metazoa; phylum Chordata; class Mammalia; order Rodentia; family Cricetidae; genus Ellobius; species Ellobius talpinus. The sequence goes on from LOJH01031320.1 coordinate 6,223, forward strand.
CTAGAAACAAACTAGATGCTTATCAATAGATGAATGGATAAAGAAAATATGATACAGGGCCAGACGGATGGCTCAGCAGTAAAGAGCACTGGCTGCTCTTTGAAAGGACCCGGGCTCAATTCCTAGAACTCACATGACAGCTCACAACTGTCTGTAAGTCCAGTTCTAGGGGATCTGACACCTTCACACCAATAAAGTTTAAAAATTGTAAAAAAATGCATTAAAAAATAGAAAGGGGCATCCAGGAACTTAAAATTTAACAGAACAAAACAAAAAATCAACTAAGCAATGGACCAAGCTCCTGGAGTTCATTCATAGAGAGGGAGGAGCAATTTTATGAGCAACGGGATCAAGACCATAATGGGGAAACCCATAAAACAGCTGACTTGAGCAAGTGGGAGCTCACTGACTCTGGACTGACAGCTGAGCAACCTGCATAATATCAAACTAGGCCCTCTGAAAGTAGGTAACAGCTTTGTGGCTTGGGCAGTTTGTAGGGCCACTAGCAGGGGAACCAACATTTATTCCTAGTGCATGATCTGGCTCTTTGGAGCCCATTCCATATGGAAGGATAGCTTTCTCAGTCTAGATACAGTGGGGGAGAACCTTGGTCCTGCCTCAAGTCATGTGTCAAACTTTGTTAACTCTCCATGGGAAGCCTCACCCTCTCAGAGGAGTAAAGGGGGGAAGAAGATGGGGCAGCAGGAGGACCAGAGGGAGAGGGAACTGGGATTGGTTTATAAATTAAGATTGTTTTAAAAATAATAAAAAAGAAGATATGGTACATTTACATAATGGAAAATTATTCCATCATCAAAATTAAAATAAAAAATTGTACTGCTAGTTTTGTGAATGTGACACAAGCTAGAATTATCTAAAATGAGAGAACCTCGATCAAGAAAAATGCTCCCATTAGATCTGATTGTAGGGTATTTTCTTAGTGGCAGATCAGGGAGAGTCCAGGCTTGTGGATGGTGCCATCCTGAGACTAATTGTTCTAAGTTCTATATGAAAATATAATGAGTCATCATTCCTCCATGGCCTCCAAGTTCCTGTGCCATTTCCATTCTTCTGACTTCCTTTTATGATGAACAGTGATATGGGAGTGTAATCAAATACACATTTTCCTCTCCAAGTTGCCTTTAGTGATGGTGTTTCATCATAGCAATAGAAACCCTAACTAAGAAGCTGCAGGAAAATGGATGAAACTCGAAGAACATCATCCTGGGAGATAACTCAGACCACAAAAGACAAATGTAGTATATGTTCGTTTATATGTAGATTTTAGTTGTTTTGTCAAAGACAAACAAACTACAATCTGTATCATCACAGAGGTTAGATATAAAGTCAGGGACCAGTGGGGAGGGACAGAGCTCCCAAATAATAGGAAATAGAATAGTTATGTATTAAGGGAAGGAACTGGAATGGGAGGATCAAATGGGGAGGGGGAAGAAGAGAGGGATGATGAGGAAATATGGGGGTGTCAACTAAAATTTAGGGCCATTTGAGGCACTTTATAGAAAACTTATACAGCAGAAACTTCCTAAATTATACACCTATATAAATGAAATATAAATGAAATTGTAAATTGATAACAACTTGCAAGTGAAAAATTAATATTTTTTGGAGGGAGTCTTACTGGGGAAACAAACTACTCTTAAGGGTAGGTTTTATGCCCAGCAGTAGATGGCCAACAGAAAACAAACCTGTTGGCATCTTTGGGGAGAACTTGTCTTCTCATGTAGTGTCAGGGCTCTTTTTATCTTTTAAAAATTTCTTTTTAATTTATCTTTCTTATTTTGTTTTTGATATGGAATATTACTTTAACTAGGCAAAGATGTATTACATTTGTTTATGCTGCTTTTGTTTAACAATGTAAAGATGTGTGTTTAATTATGAAAAGATGTGTTGCTGTTTCACCTTGCTTGCCTGAGACACCTGATTGGTCTTATGAAGAGCTGAATGACCAATAGCTAGACAGTAGAGGAATATGCAGGGTTGGCTGCTGTGGGATAATGCTCTTATGTCCTGTAAAAATTTGTCATTCATATTGGTTCAATAGAATGCCGATTGGCCAGTAGCCAGGCAGGAAGTGTAGGAAGGACAAACATATTAGGAGAATTCTGAGAAGAGGGAAGACTCAAGTCTGCCTTTGCCACCCAGATGCAGAGGAAGCAAAACGAAAATGCTACACTGAAAAAGGGTACCAAGGCATATGGTTATACATAGATAAGAATTATTGGTTAATTTACATAGCAAGAGCTAGTTAATAAGCCTGAGCTAATAGGCCAAACAGTTTATAATTAAATTAATATAAGCCTCTGTGTGTTTCTTTGGTACTGAACAGCTGCATGACCAGGTGGGACAGAAGTTTCCATCTACAGCTGGCAGACAGAGACAATTAGTAGGAGGAGAAATCTAGGTTCAAGAAAAATGAGGAGAGAACAAGGGAGAAAGAGAGGGAGATGCCTAGAGCCAGCCAGGCAGCTGTCAGCCAGCAGACACAGAGTAGAAAAGACAGAAAGAAAGGCAAAAATCCCTGAGGTAAAAGATAAAGAGAAGCAGGTGAATTTACATTAAAGACAGAAAAGCAAGGCATAAATGATCATAAGCTAAGGCTGAGCATTCACAACAATAATAAGTCTCCATGTCGTGATTTGGGAGCTGGTTGGTGGATCAAAAGAAAAAGGCTTTTACAGTTTTTGTCCTACTGGGTGCCATAAATTCAAGATCAGCCTGGGCTACATGGTGAGTGAGTTATATAGCCCAGGCTAGGAGAGACCTTGTCTGAAGAAATGACCCAAACAAACAAAAAACAAAAAACATATCCCCCAAGGAGTGGATGCTTCATTTGCTTCTGGTTTTGTGTTTTCATGGTATTCTTGAATGTGTGAACTAGTGCGTTCTTTATCTGTTTCTTGTGCCTTTTCTTCTTTTTTTCTTGATTATTTTTTGTACTACTATGATTTGTTTGTTTTTGTCTTATGATTTGTTTATTTTTATTTCTTAGGTGAATGTTTGTTTTCTAATGAGAGAGAAGAATGGATTGATCCAGGTGGGAAGGGAGGTGGGGAGGATGTGGGGGAGTGGAGGGAATAGAAAACATAATCAGAATATAGTATATAAAAGTACATCTATTTTATGTAAAACAGAAGTAAGCAAAGAAAAACAAATGGTGTTCTAAATTCACAATGAAGTTTTGATCTGGCTTAAAGAAGAATGAAATTACACTATTTGCAGGAAGATGTGTAAAAGTGCATGGCATATGCATTAAAGTAACTGAAATTCAGAAAGAGTGTAGCATAGTTTCTCTCCTTAGTAGATCTTAACATAATGCATGTCAAAGTAAGATCGTCTAGGGGAAGGGATGGAAGAGCCTAACAGGAGGTGAGGAGGGAAAAACTCACATTAAATCAAATGAACAGAAGTTTTGTTTTAATACTATAGCATGACTTCTGAGCACCCTGGAGATTCACATGCAGCATTTCTTATCAAATATACTCTGTGCTTATTGGTGTTTCATTTTTCACAACTGAATATAGTTGCCCTTGCAAACATCAGAAAACACACAAGTGTTGTTTTAATTTATCATTTAGAATTCATTTCACAGACTGAAATACTTTGAAATTCAAGTAGATTTTTAAATATTTTGAATATTTGGCTTAATTTAAAATTCTTACAACGATTATTTTGTATTTTTATTCTGTAAATGTAAGTGGGAAGTAAAGTTATGGGACAATGTTACTAAATACCTGTGCTTTATTTAAAGGGTAGGTTTTATAAAGAGATTTATCTTAGAAGTCGTTTTATAGAAGTAAAGTTACTATCTATCATACAGAAGTCCATATGATGACTCAGTCATAAAAATAGCTAAAAATACCTTTCTGTCTTTGACCATTGGGAAGCAGCACCTGACCATCCTTATGAAATCTCCCTCCTGAGGGTGGGGAATTTCCCTTCCATCTTTGACTGCTTCTTTAGAGGACTTCTCTCTCCATTTTCTACACCATTTTCACTCTGCATTGTGGCATAGTGTTCTTTATTTCTTTTTATTCTTGGTCTTAAAGTGGAAGGAATTTGGAGATTTTACTCTTTGCAGGAACTGAATTCATTTCCCATCCACTAACAACTGTGAAATTTCCTGAGCACAGAGGGCTCTTATCAGAACTGTCTTATTAATGTTGCCTGGTGTGTTAACGTTCCTATTGCAAATTGTCCTTGGCAAACTGACTCTAGATCTTTCACTTGTTGGAATCTAAACCTGAGTTCTATGGACAAGAATATTTTGGAAATATAGACTTCTGGCATTCAACTTCAGCATAGCTAAGAGTGCCAATAGGAAACAATAGGCTTGCTTTGAATACTGTCAGTTTTGTTCTTTGATGCAGAGAATTTGCTAATTTTAATGAAGTTCAGTTATATTTCTTTTTGTTACCTATGTTTTAGATGTTATATTTTAAAAATTGCTAAATCCCATATCATGAAATATTTTTCATGTTATAATTATCAACACTGCAAACAAATTTACAAGTAACATTATATAGACTCAACAAGTTATAGTTAGGGATATATATGAACACATAAATACATACATATATACAATAACAATTGATCAAAAGAAGTCATGAATGTGAAGGAGAGTGGGGAGGAGTATTTGGGAAGTTTGGGAGGGAAGAAAGCAAAGGGAGAAATGCTGCAATTAAAATACGATTTCAGGAATAAAATATGTAAAGACAAAATAAAACAAGAATTTTGTAATTTTAATTTTTATATTTAATCTTTGATGACTCTGAGTTATTCCTTTATATAATGTGAGGTATTGTTATGAATTTGCTTTCTTCAGTGACTATAGAATGCTCCATGATGCCATTTGTTGAAAGAATGTTCTTCACATGTTTAGTAGTCTCAAAATACACATCGAAATAACACCAACCTCTTTGCAACATGGCATGTGTTGGTGCTTTATTCTTTTGGCATCTGGTCTGCCTATATGGCAGTACAATACTAAGTACCTTAGATGTGTGGTAAAGTTAGAAATCGGGAAATACAAAATTAAACTTTTTGTTCTTTTAGGGATTAATCAGGAAATTTAAAAATTAGACTTTGAAAATCTAGTTCTATGTAAGTTATTCTATTCAGTATAAACATTATAAACATACTTAAGTATACTAGTTTATATTCTAACTTAAAATACACTTAAGGAAAAAGTCTGAATAGAGGTACCATGAATGAGCAGATAAAATTGCTCTAAGAAGTCACAGACTTTTTAAAGAAAATTCTCATGCCAGATGTGGAATATTTCTATATGAATTATTGGTCAGAGAGCCTCCATGGGCCTCCAAACACTATAGTTTATTGCTACCATAATTGTTGTTGGGTGCACACCAGAAATAGGTAACAAAGATATCTTGCTAAAGATGTAGTGTTCTTTGGATTTAGGAAACAGGGAAGTCAAGCTGGGACTAGGCTGGAAGCTTCTTGCCTGCTAGAAGCTTTTATGGTGTCAAGGCTCATGAGTTAAACTGCTAAAGTAGTCATCAGTGATCTTAACCAGTTGAAGACTACACCAGGCAAGAAATGCCAAATTGTGCCTCACGGTTTAGGAGTCAACTAACCACTTTCTAACTGGATGGGAGACTTGCTCCATAGAAAAGAATATATATCTGGTACTCAGAACTACTAAAAACCCTGTGGCTAGGGAGGTCAAAGAGCCTAACAGGGAATACAGCACTGTTATTTTACTAAATGGAGGTGTAGTAAAGCTTACTTCTGTATTTTATACCCATAGACTAGTGGTAATTTTGTTCTGAGTCAGGCTTATCTTGCAATGTTAATGCTAATACAGAGACTCATAGTTGGTCAAAACGCGGAGAATAGCTTTTAATGTTCAGCCCTAAAGAAGACATATATATCACTCCTCCAAAGCCTTGGAGACACTGTAGATGAAAGGAGAAAAAGAATATAAGAGCTAAGAAAAGACAGGACTGCTATGGAGTGTTGTTCTTTGGGTTTTACATGGTAGTTGCAGACAAAAATCACATAGTAACTTGACTGTTCATGAGACAAGAACACACACACAAGAAAGTGGGAAGCAGTTACAAAGAAAATGTGGTTTAATAAATGTGGGAGAGCAATGAGGCCTGTATGTGATATTTCACCATATAAATGTATAAAATCATCAAAATAAGAACATAATTTTAGGAAGTAAATTAAAACATGGTACCTTCATACTCATTCTCAGAGTCACTAAATCTTACTAAATAAATTATATTAAAAGTCCCAATATGATCAGGATGGCCCACAAAACAACTGATCTGAAAGCCAATTGAAGAGAAGCCAAGGCCCACAGTTTGGGCTAAGACAACATCTGGAAGTCACGGAGTGACTAGGAAATAATCAGACCAAATTAGAACAGAAGGCTCATCAGGGAAGGAAATGGAAATAGAACAGATTAACAGACAGCTTAGAGACTTTTAAAGATGAGGATGTTTAAAAATCAATTATGGTTACTGCTATTGGTATATGAAGGATTTTAGGCCATTCTAAAAATCCTATTTATTTGGAAAATGTAGTGGAAACTACATACAAGAAAAGAGATCACTTATGAAATTCACAAAACTTCAAAGGAATTTATTGTCTTACTAAGCCACTCAGTTCATGTTCAAAATTTAAATAATCATGACGGTGAGAATATTGTGTGGAGAGGAAGTAAAATGGAAATATGAGAGAATTCATGAGAGATAGAAAAATTACGTTCAGTATTACAAGCTTAATAGCCCCTCAAATAAATCAATAATTTCAATGGTAGTTACCAATTGACTTAAACAATATAGATGAATTGGTGCAAAAATAGATAAGCATATTCCTTCAGGTAAATTGAGAGGAAGATATGCTGAGTTTTATAGTGTAACTTTATAGATATATTGCTATACTTTTGTTTTGAATTATGTACATATATCTCATTTATGATCAGCAAGTATAGCATTCTATATTTGCATTTCTATAATAAAATATACTAAAGATGAAGACTGATATAGGCAGCAGGTGTAAGTACAATTTCACAAAACCACTGCAAGAGTAAAAGTCTGTTTTTGCATTTCCTGAAAATGAGCCAATTTACCAGTGAAGCAAACCAAGCATCACACTGACTTTGCTCAAAGCAGGTGCAGCCACGCTGAGCAAACATTAACATTTGTCAGGGCAGAAAATGATGCAAAAGAGACCTGGCTGACTTAGGCATTGGTAAGGTTATTATGGGGCAGAAAAGTCAGTTTGATTCTGACTTCCATTTACCATTCAAGGTTGAATTACAAAAAGTAAATGGCGTTCATTTATTGACTTAAGATTATTTGACTATTTATAGATTTTTCAGTTATTTGATTATTATTTTTCCTAAATAATCAGGGAAAATGCATTAAAACCCATTCATTGGTCTGTCAAGTGTTTCTAAGATTGAATTTGCTCCCATAGCAACGGACCCATTATCAAGACAGCTCTTGGGCACTTTGTGCAGCAGCCTCAACCCATTAAATGGGATCCTGCAGGCAGGATTTCATATAAAACAACACCACTACAGTATATTGCTCTGTCTTTGATCATGCTTATTTTTATTCTTCAGAAATTATGAATCTATGGTCTTCTCTTTCTTGTAGTTTACACTTAGAATAATGCATTTGTTGTTTTATTTAAATAAATGACTTGAAGAAAAACAGCAAGAAATAAATGCCTGCCCTGCAAAGAACATTAAATTAAAGTAATAAGTGCTGATTAATAGCATCATTATGTTAGAATAAAATTGCCAAAAGTGGTAGACTGAGGGAGTAGAGAGAAGGAAATATGTGTTCTCTCAAAGAGTATATAGAAAGCATTTAAAGAAAACACAGTTGTCAAAAAAGCTGAATTGTACAGTAGTTGAGAATTATGAAAAGGAAAATTGCCAGTTAAATGAATAAAATATCATGGTCTTTAATATATTTAGCCTATATTTTACATTATATTGTTTGGGCTGATAATTATTTTCCCTGAATCATAGACTATTTAAAAGAAAACAAACAGTGGTAGGCTTAAGAAGACTCCCCACCACCTTTGAACTTTTGATCAGGGGAATCGAAGAGAATCACAAAGTTCAATAAAACCAACAAAAAATATAGGTTTTTGCTGTTCCCTTGATGGTCTCCCAGAGGTTTGACAGTATGAGCATACTGTTGAAGAGACCATTTGCTTCGGACACGAGACTCAGAGGATTTAAGATGATCTATCCTGAAGCTTTCTCCCCGAGGATTACTGTAGGAATGGCCAGAGGTAGGGGGTAAACAACCAATAGTACTACCCAGACAGAGTGCCTAGAAACTACAAGGATGCAAGATATCCCTGAAGTTGTAGCAGTGGCACTGATATTCTGGTGGAACTAATGGCTGTCTAATTGGACTTATGACCCTCTCAAAGGACATAAAAGTGTTCCCAGTACTGGAAAGCTACCCAACTTCCCAAGGCTAGTGAGTTAATGAATCTTAGGAAACAATCTTCAACCACCATTTTATTACTCTAACATTGTGGTGGCTTAAATGAGGATGACCCCAGCAGGCTCATTCGAATGCTTGGTCACTAGGGGGCAGCACTATTTGAAAGGATTAGCATGTGTGGCTTGTTGGAGGAAGTGTGTTACTGGAGGTGGATTTTCGAATTTTTCAAAAGCCCAAGCCAACCCCAGTGTCACTCCCTTCTTGGTGTCTATGGAGCCGTAAATAGAACTTTCAGCTATTTCTCTACCGCCATCTCTGCCTGAATGCCACCATACCCCCCACTTTTGCCAATACCCCAGGTTGTGGTATTGGCAAAGACAGTTAAAGTGATGATTGAAGTTGAAATGACANCTAAGATGCCAAAGATAGTCATGCAATTTTAGGAACCTGAACTTTAGGGGAAAATGCCTTACAGTCTGAATATATGGAGGCATGAAAATCATGTAATGAAAATGTATTAAAACTCTGAAAATGCAAAAAAATACACATGCATGTAATACTAATGAAGAAATAGAGAATATGAATTTAAGAAGGGAAGGGGAGTATATGGAAGGGGCTGGAGAGAGTACAGGAAGAGAAATAATTATAATTGAATTTAAAAATTAAAATGAAAATAAGAAACTAAGTATATTTTATTACCTAAATTTATTGATCAATAAAGTGACATAAAAAGAACAACTCTAAAATTTCTGAGAAAAATAAATTTTATTTTTGCACTTGAATCTGTTTGTACTCTGATACAGGCAGATCGGTAGCAGGTTGTGGTATTGGCAAAGACAGTTAAAGTGATGATTGAAGTTGAAATGACAGTAATAACCATGCCGTTGTCACACTTCCATTTCTTGTGTGTCATTGAAGTGCTGCACTGAAGTTGTGAGTTGTGACTTTATGGCCTTCTTGTAAAAGAAAGAAACTGTGTTCTATCTAGAGTGAGGCTATTTCTAAGATGCCAAAGATAGTCATGCAATTTTAGGAACCTGAACTTTAGGGGAAAAAAGGCTTATTTGGCTTACAACTTCCACATTTTAGTCTATCATTGAAGGAAACCAGGAGAGGAATTCACCAGGGTAGGAAACCTGATGCAAGAGAACCTGTGCAGAGGCCACAGAGGAATGCTGCTTACTGGATTGTTCCTCATGGCTTGCTCAGTCTGCTTTCTTATAGGACCAAGGACCACCAGGCTATGGATGACACCAACCACAATGGGTTGAACCCTCTGCCATTAATCACTAATTATGAAAATGCCTTACAGTCTGAATATATGGAGGCATTTTCTCAATTGAGGTCCCCTCTATTTAAGTAAATCAAGTTTGTGCCAAGTTTACATAAAACTAGTTGCTACTGCTGACATTTACAGAAAGGATGGGTTAAAAAAGTACGTTCTTTCACTGGCTAGAATTAGGTCACGTGGCTATCATAGCTGCCAAAAAGCTTCAGAAAAAAATTATCTTACTTTTTTCCTTCTAGTTTTGAGATTATAAGATAAATTACATTACTTCACCATTGCCTTTTCTCCCACCTAGCTTCTTTTCCTTTCTCTCTTTTAAATTCATAGTCTCTTTTTAAATGAGTTCTTCTTGCATGCATGTAATTAATTATATTTATACATTACTAAATATAACCTGATAAGTTTGTATATTACTTGTATATAAGTTTTCAAGGCTGACCACTTGGTGTTAGATAGGCAATCTGTGTGGTCTTCCCTGGAGAAGACTCTTGCTCTCACTCCCAACATTGTTGGTCTCCTGAAGTTCTTGTATAATGTTGAAGCCTAGCAAGCATTCCCCACCCACTTTGCCAAGTCTATTGTTATTGTCTGTGTTCAGCTCATGTTTAGGAAATCATGTTGATGAAATTTTGTGGGTGTAGCTCCTGAAAATCTTAGGAAACCCAATCTCAGCAAATGTCCTGATCCTCTGGCTCTTAGAATCTTTCTGCTACTCTTCAGAAATGTTTCATGAATCTTAGGTGTAGTATTGTTTTGTAGATGTACCCAATGGGAGTGGTTTCCATGACTCTATATTTTTACTGGTTGTGGTTTTCTCTAAAGGTCTCTGTCTGCTGCAAAGATATGTTTCCTTGAGGAGGGGTGAGATCTTGTGGGGCTCAAGCCATTTAA
>LOJH01031321.1:0-16574 GCA_001685095.1 Ellobius talpinus
TTTTATTAAAATACATGATTGACAGAATACAGACAATTCTCCCGCAACAACTTGTCATGAAGGAGGTGAAGGAAATCCAACAGACTTCACCGCATATAAACACTTGTGAGACAGTAAACCCTACACACAGGGCTCACCATTATTATGGTTTCAAAATTAGTTAATATAGCTGAAATCAAATTCCAAAATTAATAACTGAGCAAATGAACAATGCTGTGATAAATCTCAACAGCTTGATGATTTAAAAAAAACAGAGACAAGGTTGTCACACTGCCAGCTGTAAAGCTTCCAGCCTTGCAAATCTGAAGGTGTATCAAAAACCCTTGCGTACCTATGGCCAGTCTTGTCCAAGCCATTGTATCATCTTCTTCTTTTAATCTGCAGAATAACGTGCATTGGTAAAATCATCCCTGGAGATGGAGATGGAGATGTGGGATAACCTACAGTTGGAGTCCCTGGGCCAGGCTTTGGGTAAAGGCCAGCCAAAAACTGGGCACAGGAAGTGGATTTGGGGGAGAAGCTGCATAAACAGGGAAAAGCCAGCCTGCTCCTTAAGCACACAGATACAATGTTGCTAACAGAAACTCCTAAAGTTGATTCAAGTACTTCCTTTACTTCCCTTTGAAAGTCAGATTTAAGGAAGTATTGCCTTTGTGGCACACACACCTGGTCCAACTGCCACCAGAATCCTGGCATGTGAAGCCCCTCCCCTAGGTTGTGTAACTGGTAAGCGACTATTAGGGTGGGGACTCTGTGGTGTCTGGGGTGGGCTTCTTCATGGTGCAGCTGCCTCAGTTACCCACAATTTCGTAAGCAATCAGCATAAACTCATTGGCTTAACCAGCAGAGCTTGGTTCAAATCATTTACTTGAACTGCTGTTACCCGCTTTGTCCCAGGTGAATAGAAACCGAGAAACAGGCTCAGAAAAAAGAAAAAAGAAAAGTCCCAGTATTCATTCATCTGTAGGGTAGGATACCTTATTATTTGAAAGGTGCACTTGATACAGTATTCCTTTAAGCGTGGTCACCCTGTTTTGAAAGCTACATGGATGCTCCCCAGTCTCACTGTTAGTCCTCCCCTCTAGGTGAGCTGCTGCCGCCTCCCTTTTCGTGGATTTTCCCGCATCCTGGCCCAGTAGCAGCCTTTGATTGCTGGAATTCTCTAGAGCTGTGTTGGCTAAATGAGTCCCCCGTCTACGGCCTGCAGATCTTTTCCCGCTCTCCTCCTCCTCCTCTGTCACATCTGAGCAGATCCTTTCATCTTCCCTCCGTTGGGGCATTGTTCTCCAACTACTGAGAATAGGAGGCGATTTCTCTCTAGCCTCTGAGAAGGGTTCCTGTTGTTAGCATCTGCACAGACCCTCATCCAGCTCCACACACCCGGCTCCACACACCCCGCTGCCCTGGTGCCCACAGTACTCAGCCATTTGCATCCTCTGTGGCTCCACTGTGAGACTCTCGGTTGCTCTAATCAGTTTTTCTCATGGTACGTGATACATACCACAGTGGACCTGGGTCCTCTCAGGTGTGCACAGTGGAGCTTAGCATCTGTCCCTCAGAGGTGAGCATGGCACACAGGACTGCCGCTGCATGGCTTGACTCTGGGTTCGCAGTCTCCCTGCTCTCCTGTCCGTAGTCCATCCACTGTCTGTGACCAGAGCATTGCAAGACAGCCAAGCCCAATGTACTCTTTCAAGTGAGGATCCAAAGGTCCCAGAGTCTCATCGGGGAGCCTGCCCTGTCTTTTTGTCCCAAAGAAAACCTGCCCAACTTACTATTCCCCTGTGAGGCCTGAAACCAGCTGCTGGGGAAGGAAGAAGGGGTGAAGGGAAGCCATCAGCAGTAGGTCCACGCACCTGAGGTCATCATGCCACTGGTCCTCAATAAAAATATATTCAGATAGAGTAGCCCCGATGCTTACCAAGCCTCAGCCCCACTACCCAGCAGAGAGGGGGGGTGGGGAAACCTGGAGATGTCCTGAATGATTGACCAAAATGGTTTTGAAATCTCTAGACCAAAGACCATTAATCTGAAAATGCCTGTGAGTCGATTCGATTTCAATAGGAAGCACAGGAGCCTTTTGAAATGGATAGTGACAGCAGGGTCCAGAGATAACAGGCTGGTAATGACAGGAAGGCTCCCTGAACAAGCCACAGAAAGCCCTGGCTGGCTACATTTCCATAGCCCCGCTCATATGGATTTCAAGACTGGCATAAGAATTGTTCCCTTTCTGTTTCTACCCTGGTCCTGCCCATCCTCCTCCATCCCACCCATTCCACAGAAATGCTGGGCCTTCGGAAGGCGGGACCCATGGACAGATGGACAGACAGATGAAAAAGCAGACTAAAGCTAACCAGGAGGGAGGCTAGTGAGGGAAGGGCCGAGGAGAGAAGGAGAGGTCCACGCCAGACAGGCCAGGAAGACCCCTTGGGCACAAGATGGCAACCCCGTGAAATGTGTTAGCTAAGAAATCGCTTCCTCAACAAGCCAGGTCAAAGGTATAGCTATGTGAATGAGAATGACTGGTGATCATAATGGAAGCCCACTCTAGACACCAATATCCTCTTTAAAAAATATGCATGCTGGGGAGATAGATGTGGAGAGGTAAGGGCAAAGGTGGGGCTCAGAATTCCAATTCCTATAGCCCACATGAAAAGCCTGGTGTGGCCCTGTTATTCCTGTTATTCCCACACTGTGGAAGGACTGAGGCAGGAGGATTACCAAAGCTTGTGAGAAAGAGAAAAGGGGGAAAAGGAGGGCGGAAGGGAGGTGTCTTAAGGGAATAAGGCAAATAACACAGAGAATGATAGAACGAGAAACCAGATGCTCTCTTTTGGCCTCTGTATGTGAGTCCATGAAAAGATACACCTGAATGCACACACAACAACTTGTACACACACACACATATATATAATAAACACATATACCATACACATGCACACAACACACATGACCAGATAAAATAATTTTGAAAATATAGTTTTTCTTTAAAAAAAAAAACAACTAAACAATAGTGTAAATATTGTAGAGTGTAGAAGAGACAAAGCTGCCATCTTATGAAAGAAGTTTTCAGGAAAAAAGCAATTAAGTGTGAAGTGAGGAAGGACAGGACGACAGGAAAAAGAAGGAACTCCGTGTTGTGTGGTCATGCACATGAGTGAGTGAGTGTGTCCTCAGCATGGCACCAGCCACAGGGACCGTCACTGGAAGGACACCGGGGCAAGGTCATGGGTGGACATCTCTCTGCATCTCCCCTCCACAGGCAGAGGAATTAGAGCTGATTTATGAATGTATTTCCACAATTCACTTGAAAATTTTTAAGGTCTGTGCAGCCTGGGAAGGGAAAAAAAAAGGCGAGGCCCTGTGAAGGAACGCGCCTGCTCCACTTTATTGTAAAATTATCCCCTGCTACCTCTCTAATCCCCTGAAAACAAATTAAATCCTCACTAAGCTGACTTTAAATCAATAGTTTCATTTAAGAATAGTGTGACTTAATAAAAATAAAAAACTAACTGGTCCAGCCAATTTAAGAGGGAAATAAATCATTGCCCAAAGAAAAATAGCAGATTTGACTTGTATATGGGCCCCAGCACTGCTTCAGGAGGGGAGAGACTGGGTCTAAATTAACTCCAGTGGCCGACAAAGCCCAGAAGCCCCACTTGGAAGTCTGTGGGGGTTATGCACCCCAAAAGCCACAATGACAGGCATCCCAAATGAGGAACTCCATGGTTTGGGAAAAGCGCCTCTACAGAGGAGTGGGCCTTCCTTGGAAGCTGCCTCCCTGACAGCAGGCATGAACACACATCCAAGGGATCACACACATGATCAAGACACGTCCTTTCCATTGTAGTGGGAGCGGAATGGCTCCCTGCACACACGTGCTGGCTGGGAGAACTGTTTCCTCAACACTCAGGACAAAAGGGCGATCAGGTATAAACAGAGCGGACAAGGAATCACCTAAGGACACGGACTATTTCATATCCTTGCACAAAAACAAAATGAAAAATGTGTGGGGGTAGAATTTTATTTTCTTTCCTGTTTAGGTGGTAAGCAAGAGGCACACCTGCCGGTTTATGAAACAGGAGAGTTCCCTGGGGAGGGGGGCACAGAGTTGCCTGAAGAGGGACAGAGGAAACTGCCATATTTTATTCTTCTTGGCTTATTAATAATGTAGATGAGAAAAAATGTCTGGGACCCCAAAACACTTCATGAGTATGACCTGAGCTATGTAACCATCAGTGACCAGGATATGTCATCTTATCCGCTGTCACCACCACCATTTAAACAGACCTGGAGTCTTAATAATCAGAGGCTGTGGGTCCCAGCTTCTCACTGAGGCCAGCGAGATGCTCTTGCTCATCCCTTTGGCACTAGCAAGCAATCCAAATAAATGCTTTTCAGGATCTGCTTTAAAGCCAGTGGAGTCTGGCAGGACCGCTTGATCCTTCCCATGATCTCTCTGGGAGGATAATTCAATTTGTTCATCAGGAAATACCCAGAAGGTGGCTCTGGTGCCTGCAGCTCAGTCCCACTAAGGAACAGAGAGGGCTCGGTAAGATGCAAGACAGAGGCAGGAATGGCTGGGTCTGCTTTCTGGGTGATTATCAATCCTACCATAGAAAACCCACGTCTTCTATGATGCTGACACACATCTTCCCGATGGGAAAAGCAATTTCACAGCCATCCCTAGATGAGGGTCCCAAAGAGGACCTCAAAACCCATGGCAACTGAAGGGTTTCCAGTCACAGAACAAGAGCTATTCATGGCTGTAGACACTTGAAGTCATATCCTACCCTGGGTCAGAACAGGGGGCAGGTGATGGACTCAAGGTGCCTGGGAGGAATTTTCCAAACTTGCCTGAATTAGGCTGTGGGTGAAATGAGTGTATGGCTGGCTATTTTGTGATATTGCTCTTGGCCCCACCACGAGCAAGTGACAACTGGGAACTGCCAATTGCTTGTTTCTGTCTGATGAATTAGGATCTTTTCCTTTGTGGGAAGGCCAAGACAACAGTTTAGGATCCATTTGGAGGTCTGGTAGCATGCATGCCTAGCACACGCCAAGTCCTCACTTCAATTCCCATAACTAGATGGTGCACACCTGTAATTTTAACATCCGGGATGTGGAAGCAAGAAGATCAGAAGTTCAAAACCATCTTTGGCTATAGCAAATTTGAAGCAAGCCTACATTACATGAGACCCTGCCTCAAAAAAAATTAAATTAAAAATCAGCCTCCAATTACTCCTCTCAATGTCACAGGGAGGGGGGCTGGGTGCATGACTGGAAGGCTGGGTGCATGACTGGAAGGCACAAGTTAGCCCACAGGCAACCCTGATCCTTATGCTAAGAGGCCAGTTCATCCTCTCCTTTGTAAGCCCAGTCTTCCAGCTTGTGACAGTCGGTGTGCTGTGAGCACAGAACCTCAAATAACCCTAGGCAGGCCTGGCTTTTCATCCCACCCGCTCCCTGTTTCACTACAGGCAGTCATCATTTTTGTTTAGTTCTTGTCACATAATAGTCACCTGAGAAAGTAGATTTTAAAAAGTTTGCTTGTTTTGTTTTGTTTGATACGTGGAAAGTTAAGTATTTTGTTGACTCTGTATCTCAGACTTCACAGACTCTTGTTACTGCTGTCAATGCCCTGTCCCGAGTGTCTGTCATGTCCTAGGCTCCAAACTACACACATAAATTCCCATAAAGGGATACCCAGCTCAGAGAAACTGGCAAAGGGCATCAGGAAAAAAAGATAATGTTGAACCAAATGAAAAATAGAAACATAAAATGCAAAGAAAATTGCCCAAGAAACAGTGGAGCCTCAAACATGGGACATACTTGGCAAATGTGTAAAGTCCTAAGCCATCAACATAGATGGAAAATCCCGTACAGAAAGCTCCACACACACTACATTCAGAAAAGCCAGACAGGGCAGGAGAGCCCCCGAAGAAGATGCATTTATCTCTGGAACAAAGGCCAGGCAACCCTCAAGGAGTCTGCAGCATTGTGTTTCTGGAACTTCTTATACTTCTAAATGATGCTTATTTCAATTTTTAAAGATTTATTTTTATTTTATGTGTGTGAGTGCTTGCTTCCATATACGAACACTACATGCGTTCCTGGTGGCTGCAGAAGTCAAAAGAGGGGGTCAAAGGCCCTGGACTGGACTTGCAAGTGGCTGTGCTGGGACCTGAACCAAGGTCCTCTGTAAGGGCAAAAAGCACCCCTAACCACAAAGCCGCCCCTCCAGCCCTTCTAAGTGCAGCCCTTCTAAGCGATATTTTATGCCAAGACTCTGCAAATACTTGTTTTCATGAGTGACGAAAGGCCCAGAAACAGAGACTGCGTAGGAATAACCGATGAGATGGTGAGGCTTGGCCGAAGCAAGGCAGGCTAACAGAATGAATGGGTCGTTGGGATGCGTGTTCTCTCCACTTCCAAAACTGCTTCCAGGAAACATAACAGTTGAAAAGTACATGAAATTTTTGCATAAAAATGTTTCAGGCATAATTATATAAGTCAGCAACTCACCATAACTGAATTGTCAATCTGGTCCCAAAGAAGGAATGCCATTTTACGTGACATCACATCTCTCAAGAAAAGGCCATTAGAACTCTCAAGGCAGAAAAACACTTTTTCCTTGTGCTCAGCCCTACACTTAATTGATTAAGAAGCCGTATAATATCAAAGGTACTGAGTAACAACATTAGAAGTCTTTAACAATATTTTTAGAATCTAGGAAAATGTATTTGGATACCTCCTTTAAAATAAAACTGAAGGGCTAATTTCTCTTTGGGTCTGCACACTCTAAAATGGGTATGTGTTGCTATAAAAGAGTCCCTCACTGTAAAAAATGCATTAAAAGTAATCCTTTCTTTAACAAAATTATGTCTGAGTTTATTAATATATTCAGGGAATCTTCTCCATGAGCTTAGGGTTCGGGTTAGGGTCAAGTCCTTGTGTCTTCCCTTGCAGGCATGTGCTCTGTAGACCATCCTGGACCAAGAGGACACTCTGTGTGAGCTACCCCATAAGGCTGCCCAGAACTCCATCGGCACTCGCCCTGTGCCTCCAAGACACTAATAGCCTCCGACTTGTGCACTTTAAAAGTTTAAATGATGCACTGCTACAACAGTGGATGAAGGTTATGGGCGCAACAAACTGCTTTCTGATCAGCTCTAAGGATGGCTCCACAGTAGGGAATGGAGGCTTAGAGTTGAAAGCTTTAGCACAGTCCATAGTAGCGAACATGCAACCATTGTTTTGCTAAAGGGGCATGTTATACAACTTCCTTCTGAGTGTTTACGCTTATACCCACAGACCACTGATGCTTTTCCGTAGCGATCCAGAGAAGCCTCTCCTGCAGAGCAGCAATGCGGAGACACATAACCGGTCAACGTGCTGAGGATAAGCAGCTATTGCATGCTCAGTTTTACCAGGGTATCTCTATCAATAAGGCCCACTCCCTAAGTCTCAGGGGACACCATGAAAAGGGGGGCAGGAAGGATGTAAGAGCTGTGGGACAAGGAGGAGTGCAATGCAATATTTTTGGGCATAGCCTGACCATTGCACTCAGAAACTCCTGCAGCTACGTGTGCCAGGATCAAGGTAGCAGAACCAGTCAGCACAGAACAACTAAGTGGACTTAGTGAGTTATAAAAGTAAGGCGAGGGACATGAAGGGGTGGATGTGCGTTGGGGGGCATTGAGGGAGTGGGAGAGCAGGGAATTGAGGTGAGCATAATTAGATACATTGTGTACGTGTATAAAACTGTCAATGAATGAATAAAAGGTATTCAAAAACAGTTTAGATGGTAATGTTTATGTTGTATATATTTTACAATGGAAAATAAAAACAAAACCCTCAATGGTAATAGCAACCTACAGAAAGTTGACAGGCAGAAAATTTGAAGAAGGGCACACTTTATACCCAGGTTTCACTAATCACCCAGGCTCAGTGTTGATGGGTTTTCTCATAAGTTCTCAAAAAATGCACAGGTTTACTTCTGGTTCACAGCCTTGGGCCTTGCTTCCTTTCCCTGGGCACCACTGCTGCTCAGAAAGAGCTATGGGAGCTGACTCTGCCTCACAGGGAAACCTTCTCAGAAGGACAAAAATCTCACACTTCTTGGCAGGACCCCCTATACCTCATCTCTAATGCTGTCCCTTTAGCTCGGTCTCCCTAAACTAAAAGAAACAGAGCTCGCAAGATGGCTCAGTGGGTAGAGATGCTTGGCATCAAGTCTGACAGCTTGAGTTTCATCTCCAGAGCTCACGTGGTGAAAGAGAGAACAGACCCCTGCCTGCAAGCTGTCTTCTGACTTTCACATGTACACCATGTCACATGTGTGTATACACTCATACATGGGTACAATAAATAAAAAAAATAAATGTGATTTAATAATTAAAAACAGAGGGTCTTGAGAGATGACTTAGCAGTTAAGAGCACTGGCTGCTCTTCCGGAGGACCTGAGTTCAACTCAAACACCCACATGGCAGCTCATAACTGTGAGCAAGTCCCAGGGGCTCCAGGGCCTTCTAGACTTTCAGACACAGTGTGCACATGATGCTGACAAAGATGCAGCCAAAACAGCCATATCCATAAAATAAAAATAGAGAAAAGAAAAAATAATAAAGAACTAATACAGATACTCACAATTGGACAATATACAAAGAACGGGAGCCGTAGGAACATTGAGTCTTAAATGGGATGACCACACCCTTCCTCTCAAGGCTCAGGGATCTATGCAGAAGGGGAAGCAGAAAGATTGTAAGAGCCGGAAGTGACGGATGACTCCAAGAAAGCTGCACATATGAGCTCACAGAAACTATGGCAGAACCACAGGGCCTTTGCAGTTCAAGCCAGACAGAGTCCCCCCAGCATTGAGATGGAGAAGCAGACACAGGCTCCCAGCCCTAACCAATAAGCCATCTGAAACAGAAACCTGCTTGCAAAAGAAAAAGAATCCGTTTTCTCCAATGAATCTCACTGCACATGTTCACCATCCTTCAGGGAGGCCCCACATCTGGGAGTAGATACCAATACAAGGCAAGTTCACTGGGGCTTTTGTAGCCTTTTATCTCATAAAGCTTTATATGGGCACTTTCTGTCTTATTGGCCTTTTCTATTTCTTGGTTTCCAATTTTGTGGTTTTGCGAGGAGGATGTGCTTCTCGGGTTTGTTGTTGTTGCTGTTGTTTTTTGAAGAAAGAGAGAAAGCAAGGGCATGGGGTTGGGAGGACAGGTAGGTGAGGGGATTTGGGAGGAACTGGGAGAGGAAAAAGCACGGTTAGCATCGATTATAGAAAAACAAATATTTTTATTAAAAACAAAAAGGCACAGCAAAGATTTTATATGTGTGTATATAATATCGCATATTATATTTATTTAATTTACTATGTGTCTTTGTTAGGGTCTCTATTGCTGTGAAGAGACACCATGAACATGGCAACTCTAATAAAGGAAAAACATTTATTTGGGGTGGCTCACTTACAGTTTCAGAGGTTCAGTCCACTATCATCATTGCAGGGAGCATGGTGATGTGCAGACAGATATGGTGCTGGAGAAGTAGCTGAGATTCCTACATCTTGAAGGGAACAGGAAGTCAACTGAGACACTGGGAGGTATCCTGAGCATTGGAAACCTCAAAGCCCTCCTCCACAGTGACACACTTCCTTCAACAAGGCCATACCCACTCCAACAAAGCCACTCTGTCTAATAGTGCCTATGAGATTATGGAGCCAATTACATTCAAACTACTTAGCTATGATAATATTATAAATTATATACTATTATTTATTAGGGACAACAGGTCCCTAATAGGTCCTAGAACATAACCCAACACAAACATACAATGTCCTATGTGTCACCATGGAAACCTCAGTTTTAGAAAAATTCCCCAGTTTCCAAAGACACCAGACTGGGGAACCAGGCCATGCCATGCCAGCCATAGGCAAGGCTGTTTCTACTTATCTCAGAAGATCAAACACGCAGGAATGCATGTGTCACCCCCAGATTACTCCTAATGAGGAGCACAGTCTGTGGAGACTGACAGGACGGAAGCCAGAGCTCTTTGTCCATCTAAGTTGGACAAGAACAGGCAGCTCCTACTTCCCCAAACTTCAACTCTCCCTGAGCAGAAACAGCTTAACAGAAAATCATGTCATGCGCTAATGTTTTCCAGAAGGAGCCAGAAGTCCTCTGCACAGCTGCAGCTCAAGTGGGAAGAACCCACCCATCCCTAGGGCACCCAGAATGAATGCATTTAAGACGCATCGAGTCAGCGTGCACAGACAAAATCCTGGTCTTGTGGGTGACGGCCGTGTTGTGTCTGTGTGTTCATTTTGGTCGATATGCCTGCAGGTCTCTCCAGACTACCATTTCCTTGCTGGACAGTGATCTCAGGAAGTTAAGAGCCCTAATACTTTGGAAGAAATTGCCACCTCAGCAATGACACAAGTGCTCCAGGAAGTGGCAGGTTGTAGCGGGAATCGGTTATAAGGAGGCTGCAAGCCCTGCCACTCCGATTCCAATGTGCCGATACTATATAAGCAAACAGGTTGGAGTTGTATGGTAGATTCCTAGGGGGCAGGGAAAGCCTTCGACTCTGAAACTAACCTTGTTCTGTACTCTAACAAGGGGCTTCTTTAACCTCTGAGATAACCAGGGCCTGCCAGGAAATCCATCAAATCTAGAATGTTCCCAGCAACCCTGGAGTGTTCAGTTTTCCACAATGTTTTGCAGAAGAGCTACTCAGCCCAGCGACTGTTGGTGTTTACAGCTTCTTCATCCTGTGACAAGGTATCCTGAGCACTCTGGGGTGTTTGGAAGCATCTCAGAGTTCTACCTCCAGGCAGGAGCATTCCCACTGTGACAGCCCAAACTGCAGAAATTCCCAAGCATGCCCCCTGTTGAGAACCCCTGGTCCCAAATGAACAGGAAGTTCTTGGTTTTGACACCAGATGTCAGCCACTGCCTGTCACTCTGATAAGAAGAACCAGCAAATTTGAGCTGTTTCTCACTTCGGATCCTGCTAAAGGAAACATAAAAGACATCCCGGAGTTTTTGCACTTGGAGCTCTGCAGGAAGAATCGAGGTGATCCCCCTGGCATCCAGGGCTCCTCATGTTTCATGCATGGGTTGTGGCCCCAGTGGCACTCAAGTCCTGCTTATGAATAACTGTTCCATGCTCCTTAGGGAACAAATCCTCTGGCTTTCGAAGGACACCCAGACAGGTTGCTTAATGATCATTGGGACGTTGTGGCACCGATTTTTAAAATGAAATACACATAAATATCCGAGCCTGGGGGTTATTTCTCTCCAGCCCTGATGGCCTCTCTCATCTTAAAATAATTTACAGGAATTCTGCAATTATAGTGGGTTCAGGGTTGTTTTTCCTTGCATCACTTTACAGAGATACTTATCAAAAGCCCAAACCAGACCCCATAAATCGCTCGCTTCCTTGGTAGACTCCACAGTTCTGGGTCCCATGTGGTCTAGCATAGGGTCACTTGGTGAGAGGCCAAGCTGCCAGACGTCCCTCCCTCGCTGCTTTTTTAATTTCCTCTCTTCCTTCCTTTATTCTCTGAGATACTTCATCTTTACATAAAAGGCACTGTACAACTTTACGGGGGATTTCATTTTAAATAAAATGTTCTTGAAGTTTAAAAAGAAAAAAAGGAAGAAAGAAAAAGGGTGAGAAAAACCTTTTCTTGATGACTTGCCTGGGACGCCTTGGCTCAGGCTGTTGGCCGGGTTCCCACCTCATTCCACTCTTGCAATCGGTTACTCTCAAACAACTGGTCAACGGCGGCAAAGCCGAACAAAAAGGGAATGGGCTCCCTGGCTGTGTTTCCTAAGTCCTGCTATTTACAGAAGACAATCCGGCCCACTTTTGCCAGGCAGTTTTCTCCATCTGCTGGCTGGCTCCCTCCTGCTACCGCAGCACAGGGCTTTGTGTAGCAAATTCCTTGCAAGTGGCTGATCACCCCATCTTCCTGATGTCCCCTGCCCTGCCCAGCTTCTTTCTTCATGAAATGAATCCGTGGCATGGGGACTGTCCCCTACCATGAAAGATTCATTCTTTGTGTCTGTGTACATGTGTGTGTGTGTATGTGTGTGTGCACGCGCGCACTTGCCTGTGTGGGTGTGCATGTTCCTGTGGGTCAACATGTGTTCTGGTGAGTGAGATCAGAGGTCAGCCTCAGGTGTCATTCCCCAGGAGCCATCCCTATTGCTTTTAAAAGCAGGACTTTTCATTGACCTGGGGTTCATTGATTTGGCCACACTGGTTGGCCAGTGAACCCCAACATCCACCCATCTCCACCTTCCCAGATCTGGGACTACAAGTAGACACTGTCACATCCAGAATTTTCTTTAGGTTCTACGGTCCAGGTCAGGACCTCACACTTGTGTGCAAACACTTCACTGACTGACCCATCTCCCTAACCCATTAACAATCATTTCTTTAGCCACTGACTCTTGTACTTTATACAGAAGTAATGGACAGACTCGACAGGTACACAGTACTACATTTTGGCTTCTTTTTGTCCTTTTTTGGTTTGTAGAAAATAATGCTTCCTGTAGCTTACTATGAAGGAAACCTAGAGAAGAGTTGTTCCTTCTTTTGACCCAAAGCTTACTCAGTCCTTGTTATTCTGGGTTGGTTAGTGCAAGAGTCCAGGCTGGCTAGCGGATGAGTCTGTGCTGGCCAGCGGTTGAGTCTGTGCTGGCTAGTGGTTGAGTTTGTGCTGGCTAGCAGTTGAGTCTGGACTGGCCAGAGGTTGAGTCTGGATTGACTAGCGGATGAGTCTGGACTGGCCAGCAGTTGAGTCTGGATTGACTAGCGGTTGAGTCTGTGCTGGCCAGCAGATGAGTCTGGACTGGCCAGCGGATGAGTCTGGATTGACTAGCGGATGAGTCTGGACTGGCCAGCGGATGAGTCTGAGCTGGCTAGTGGATGAGTCAAGAAATTGCTGAAATGTGATTCTCCAGGAGGAAGTTATTGTTCTACAACACAAAAGCACACTACGTGTGCATGTGCTTTGTTTCCGTGTTGTGCCATCTCCCTGATGCATGGCTCTCTTCCCTTCCTTACAATGCTCTCGTAGCGCCTTCGCTGCATGTGTCTTCCTGACTTGAGATGTCATGATATCCACCCCCCATTCTTAGCCTGGGCTAGACTCCTGCTGTCCGTGATTCCTAAATGGGCGTGCCCTCATGTGGGTGGTGGCAACCCTGTGTCAAGGACAGGTTTTACATGTGGATCAGAAAAGGCAATCTTCACTGTAGTGTGAATGGCATACCTGGTGTGATGAATAGGTCTGGGTTTGGACAGTCTGGGCATTCTCTCATTTGTTTGCTCAGAACCTTGAGAGGTACACAAGGTTTCTCAGTGGGACAACCTGACTAAGCCTGAGTTAGACTGCTGTAGGCGTGACAGGAAGGCATGAGGCAGCTGCGTGAAAAGATGCAACATCAAGTTGGGAAGGGGAAGAAAGAGCAAAGGGCCCCGCCAACATTTCACCTGCCCAACCTGATCACCTGATGTGAATTAGCATTTAAGAAGCTGCCACACCCCAGCTGCTACTGTTGGGAGAATGAAGCAAGCCAGAACTCCGCATTGAAAGTACGCTGCTTATCGCTCAGGAAGAACTCAAAGCAAGGGCACCATCTCTACCCTACTGAAGAAGACAGTAATGAGAGGCAAGAGAAGCTGTCACTGGTGACGGAAGTGACTGAGATCATTAGCACAAATGAAGTCAAAGCAAATCAGCCATGCTTAAAACAACCAACGCCAGTGAGCAGTTCCCTTGACAGCCAGAGGGAACCCCGCTCCCACCACACACTGAGGAAGCACTGTATTCTCCGGACTCTGTGGACGGCAACGTGTTTGGGTAGGAAAGGCTCATAGGACTTAGAGAAGTTGTGTTTCTAACCTGGAAAGGGCAACTGATAACTTCATCCACATCTTTCTTTATTACCTGTTCCAAATTGCTTGTTCTCTGACCAAAAGAGTCATTTGGGATCAATCAAGAGAACAGTAAATGGTGAAGTTTCTTACATTTGGGAATTCTCTGGAGAGATTTCTCAGCACTTCAGAGCACCTGCTGCTCTTCCAGAGGACCGAGGTCCATTCTCCGCACCCACATGGTGGCTCACACCGCATATAACTTCAGTTCCACGGGATCTGATGCCCTCTTCTTACCTCTGATGGTAACAGGCATGCATGTGGTACACATACATACATGCAGGCAAAACACTCATACACGTGAAGTAAAATAAATGAATCTAATCTTTCAATTCTGAGTGATCTACAGCTCAAGGAATAAATTTCAACAGAACTTAAAACATATATTGAACTGAACGGAAATGAAGGCACAACACAAAAACTGTTAGATTGTAGCTAAAGCAATAAGATAAGAAAAGCACACAGCACTATACGCCTGCGTTAGACAAGAAGAAAGTTCTCATACCAACAAAGCAGGTGGCTCACAAAAAGAAAATAGAAAGAAAAATGTGGGAAGGAAAACATCAAAATGTCCTGAACAGAGCAGAAGCACGGAAATTAGAAGAGCAGAAAATCAATAGTATTTAAAACAAAAGCTAGAAGAAAAAAATCACTGGAACACTAAAATTCTCCTTTGACAAGATCAAGAAAAATGGCAGAGTTCCTTAATAAAGTGAGAAATTACTTTCACTGCATTATTAATGCCTAGAAAACAGCAGTGCGTGTTACTACATATTCTGCAGACATCAAAAAGCAATCATGATTCCGTGACACAAATTTGACAACTTGATGAAATGGAGCAATTCAGAAACACCAACGAGCATGGCGCTGAGAAGTAAATAGTCGCTCCACAATGATTAAAGTAATGCAGTTTCTTATTTGAAAACCCCTTCCGCAGCTGCCTACAGGCCCACATTCCTGCACTTAAGAGTTCACAACGGTACAAGATGCCACCCGGAAAGGAGGGGACCCTCTTGTTTAACGGTCAACAGTGCCTTGACACCTGAGCCAAACAGAGCCCCAAAAAAGAAAACTGCAGTCTAAAAACCACTTACAGATGTAGGCATAAATAAAGAGCATTAATAAAATGCAGTACAAAGTACAATATAGGTTTCCTTCACATATATATGTGTGTGTATATATATGTATGTATGTATATGTATATATATTCATATATAGTACAAATCCATTCCAGGGCTGAGAGATTGGTTCAATATTTGAGGATCACATGGATGAGGGAGGACCTCATAGGTATGCCCCCCTTCCTGGGGAGCTATAAATGGTTATGGTTGCTGGGGGAGAAGGAGTCCTATTTCTCGGTAGTGTGGCTACTAGTACTTTACCATCACCCAAGTAAATAAGCTCCACCCATGTTCATGTAGGCAACCCTAGTTAAACGCGGAGGGCCAAAGAAGAAAAGGCATGAGAGTTAAGGACTTGGAAATAAGGAATAATTTGGTCAGAGGGAAAGAGGGGAAGGAGATAGTAGAAAATTGTGGAGTGGGGGTGGGGGAGCTTCCCAGCAGGCAGAAAAACGCCAACCCAGGTCCATGGGCCCAGGCTGGTGGGAAGACAACCAGGGGACCATCCAGTGTCTAATGGCCCTCCCCATTTTAAGTAAATAAGGGCCAGAGAATTGGGAGTTAGAGAAGTGAATGGCTCATAAACCACAGAAAGACACATAAAGGGAGAAAAGTAGGAAGACAGGATGGGGCAGATGTTGGAGGCCAGCTCGCCACCTGGGTCCATGGTGACAATGGTGAGATGTGGACTAAGGAGGGAGATCTGCTTGTCCCCGGAGAACGTGGTGATGTCTGGATCAGGTGGCTACCAAGGGCCATATGTGGGTCTCTGGTACTATAGTAGCCAGGGTCTGTGTTTATATCCATGACTCCTGTTGCCTTGGAGGGCCACACTGACTCCAGTGGGCAGGCTGCCTCCTGGGACCATGATGGGGTTCATAAGACATGCTGTCACTGGAGCAATACTGACCTGGGTGGCTTTTGCCATCCCCCTGCGCCATGGTGACATCCAGGCCTAGGCTGCTGGTGAGGACCATGCTGTGCCCATGCTCCTGCTACAGCTGAGTTCTGTATTGATACCTGTGTCCCCATGGTGCCGCCAAAGGCCGTGTGAAGCCTGGGGTCTGGGCCATGTCCTGTGGCCTTGTTGTGTCCATGGGCCATGCTGCCATCAGAGACACCCTGATCTGAGTGCCCAGAGCTACCACTCAGAACAAGGATGTTGACCCGGTCTAAGCTGCTGCCTGAGGCCATGTCTGGTTCCGTGGCCCAGCTGCCAGCTGGGGTCTACATTGAACTCTGTGGAACAGGTGACCACTACGGCCTGTACAGAGGCCCGGGATCTGGGCTGGAGCCTACAGCTTGGGTGGAATCAGGGGGACCATGCTAAAGCAGGGGCCATACAAATATAGGTGGCCTGTGCTACTACCCAGGATCAGGGTTTCATCCTGGCCCAGGCTGCTGATGAGGATATCTGGGTCCGTGACCCTGTAGCAGCCAGGGTCTGGATTAACATACATGGCTCCAGTTGCCACCAAGCACCAAAAAGAA
>LOJH01031322.1:2513-16863 GCA_001685095.1 Ellobius talpinus
GTTTGATACCTGTTTTGTTATATGTAATTTTACTATGTTAAAGTTAAAACTTTCTGTTTTTATTTAAATATAAAAGGGGAGGTGATGTGGGATCCCCCTATGTATGCTGTGAACACCATTGGTAATAAAGAAACTGGCTTGGCCTGATAGGGTAAAGTAGAGCTATGAGGGGAAAACTAAACTGAATGCTGGGAGAAAGGAGGCAGTGTCAATGAGAAGCCATGTAGCCCCACCAGAGATATATGCCAGATGAAACTTTTTCTCGTAAGCCACAACCTCGTGGTGACACACAGATTAATAGAGATGGGTTAAATTAAAATATAAAAGCAAAGAAAGCCAGCCTACAAATCACAATCCCAGAGAACCTAGACTACAATTAGTACCCTATATAGAAACATACATGTATCTAATCTACATGGGAAGTAGAAAATAACAAGATCTCCTGTGTAAATTGGGAGCATGGGGAGCATGGGGAGCATGGGAGAGGGTTGAAGGGGAGAGGAGAGGAAGGGAGAGGTGTAAACACGAGGGCCCGCTTTTGGAGGGTTTCTGTCCTCCCCAGTTCCCACAGCCAGTAAGCCCCCAAAGAAATTACACAGAGGTCTCCATATGTTATAACCTGATTGACCCATTAGCTTAGGCTTCTTATTAACTCTTATATTAGCCCATTATTCTTATCTATATTAGCCACATGGCTCAGTACCTTTTACAGTGGGGCAGGTCACATCCTGCTTCTTTGGTGTCTGGACAGGACTGGGGAGGAAGCTTCCTTCTTCCCAGAATGCTCTTGTTCTCATTGCCCACCTCTACTCCTGTCTGGTTGTCCCACCTATACTTCCTGCCTGGCTACTGGCCAATCAGCGTTTATTTAAAATATATTTGAAAGAATACAATTGTCCCGCACCAGAGGGGAGCAGAGAAAAATGTATAGCTCAAAAAAAGTAAATAAGAAAAAAGATACGGGGATGGAAAAATTAAGGAAAAAAACTCAAAAGATATCAAAGTTAGCCAGAAATATACTTAAGCTATCAGTCAAACAGTATTGCAAATAATATGGTTTCTGAGTGATTATTTTGGGTCTGAGTAGCCAGGAACAAACAAGCAGCCTCCTACAACACTGACCCATCTTTTACTGGAAGTCTTACAGCAGACAGCCTTTGAGGAAGAATACTGGTAGAACAAGTGTAATGCTGGAATTTTAAGGCCTAAACCTTTTCTTTCTAAATGATTTCTGCCACAGTTCTGACCTTAGCCCTTCAGAATGGAAGACATAAAAACAATGATCACAGATGCTACCATTGGTACATATATATACTAGACCACCATAAGGAAAGCACTAGGATTTATTCAAACTCATTACTAAAACCCTGTAGTCAAAGGCCATTTCTATGATCAAAATTATTCATGTGAAGTAAACCTCTTAGCTTTTTTAAGCTTAATTTTGTACATTTGGTTATTCCTTCTGTGACTTCCAAATCACCTGTCAATTGAATTGTCGACATACATACAATCCAAGGCCCTCAGTCCTTTAATTATTTAATGTTAGTGTGTATTCTTGTTGTATCTTGAGCTGCTTGCTCAGCATTGTAAGATGAAAGGTTCAGATGAATATACATTTTGGAAGTCTCAAGATTCGAAAGAAATAGGTATAAACTCTAAAGTTAATTGTTTATGGTATGAAAGGAAAGCTACTATAGAAGGATTACTAACCCTTTCTTCAGTAGTAGCTCTCAAGGGAATTTTTAGGGATGAATACCAGAAGAACAAATTCTGGGTTTAAAAGGCATGATTAGGGAGTAGACTCATGAAAGCAAACTACATGGATTCACTCTTTTCCACTCTTCTTTAAATATTTTCTACAACTTCCAGTCCGTGTCTAAGTTCAAGTCAAAAGCTGCCCATCAGTTTTGGACTCTAAAAATGGAGTTTAAAATGTCCATATTATTTTTAGAATAACCATACACACACACACACACATGACTACTGCCAAATAACAAAGCATTATAGGGAATTTCTTGGAGGTTTCAACTGTTAGCATTGTTAGCAAGCAAGCATGCATCTTTTTAGGACATTCTACTGCTCAAAATATGAACTACCTAGTGAGGCTAAAAACTGGCTACATTGTTCCTGAATTAAGCAGTTTCTGGAAAAATTGCTTTTCCTTCACGGCTGATGTACTAGCGCATATAGAAATTCTTTTCTATAATGGGAAACTGGTCAAATATTGTATAATTCTCAAGCTATGTAAAGATTAAAAGATGCCAAAATATGGACTCATGTTTCACCACAGTCTCCACCTGTGATGTAAATGTTTCTTCTGATTTGAAACATTCCCATTGTGCGAATACTCTGGAGAATAATGAACTTACAAGGCCCAGGAAACTCATGAAAGATATAAGACTCAGAAAATCCTTCCCCATGGTTATAAACACAGTCAAACAATGGCTGGGGACAGCAGATTTTCTGGTAGAGGAGTTGTGTAGAAGTTCCAGTGACACATATTTTCTGAATGATCACCTATTCTGGCACAGTCCTTTCACTAATACAGTTATCTTTGAGTCCCTTAGACCCCCCATAACCCCTCATCAATGTTATCGTAGCAAACTCGGTAAGATGAACTCAGTGGTTCACCAAGCTGGTCTTGGCAATCATGGTTTCTCTGATTTGTCGTGAATGCTTCACCTGGTTTGAGGAGACATTTGTTCATATCTCCCAGCGAGTCACATGGCACAGCATCACCCACTTGTTCTTCTCTTCTGAATATACAGATCCTTTATACAGCTGCCATTTTTAGGCTGTGATATAGTCAAGTCAGTCAACCAAGCCATAAGCCCTCAAGTTGTGCTTGATAGCTCTTCTTCCCTTACTTTCCGTGCTGCCTGCCAGTAAACCCAGTCCCTTCTAAAACAGGGGCCAACTATAGCTGCCATGAAATGTAGTATGAGCAACCTATGTACTGTTAATTAGAGAGATGGAGGTGTGGATCCTTTATTCTCATTGACAGTAGATCCTATTTGGTTGAAAAAGCAAAAATCAGTTTAGGAGTAAAACGTTATGAGTTTGAGTTACACAATCAGGTCTCCTTGGAAACATTACTTAACCTCATGAAACATTAGGAGCTCAGTGCTTTCCATTTTCCTCTAAGAATCTCAGAAATGCAAGTCTCTCCAGCCGCAGCTCCAGTTTCTGTAATTTCTTGTTAACTAGGCTCGAGATGAGTGGTTTGCATAGTTATCTATGCTATTTCATGTCAGCCGCCTGTAACCATGCAGCTTCCATTACTACATTCACAGCTGAAATCGCAATTACCGGAGTCACCCACAAATCCTTAGCTCAGATGAATACACTTCAGCTTATATATTAGTGAGCCTACTCATTCAGCTTTCCTGGCTTCTAAGCAAGTAATTAAGTGTTTGATTGGTTTTTCTGGTTCTCCTTCTCAACTTGATAAGTCTTTTCTTGTGTGCTTTTCAATCCAGATTTTTCTCAAGGTTCTGTTCTTGATATTTAGTCCTCACTCCCCCTCCCTTCATCCTTCCCTCCCTTTCTTGAGACTGAGTCCCACTATGTAGGCCTGACTGTCCTAGAACTTGCTATGTAGATCAGGTTGTCTTTGAACTCTTGTATATCTGCCTGCCCCTGTCTACTGGGTGCTGGGATTAAAAGCATATGCCACTATTCCTTGGTCTTTCCTGGTCTCCCTTTGGGCAGACCACTCCTGTAACTTTGAAGAACTCCTGTATCTTGGTGATTTTAGTTATGAAGCCTTCACTTTATTTTCAAATTTCAGGTTGTTCTCTTTAGCCAACTGTTGTATCTACAATGCTGGCTCTCTTCTGATCAGAGTTAAATAAATGCAGCCCAATCAGGGGTCACATTATATCTGAAAAACAAACAAACAAACAAACAAAAAACCTGTCCATTTCCTCTTAGATGCTAAATGAAATGTAAAATGTGTTTTTTGGAGACTGAGGAGACTTACATATTAGTATTTCCTTTACCATAGTTTGCTATGAAATTAGTCACTCAGAAATTTCTCCCTTGGGAACTGAAGTGGTGACTTAGGGCCCTCTATGAGCACTCACTTGCTGTTCTTGTAAAGGGCCAAGGTTAGACTCCCTCCACAAATATCACAGCTGTCTGTAGCTATAGCTACAATTGATCTTATATCTTCTGGCTTTCACAGGTAATTCATGCATGTGGTGCACATACATTCATGCTGGCAAAATAATTATATGCATAAAATAAATGCAAATAAATCTTCAAAAACAAAGCCAAATTTTTCTCTTGATATTTTCTATATCTATCACCTGCTTCCTGTTCTTACCATGGCTTTATGTTAGTGTCTTCTGTTTACCTGGATGAAAGCAATACCTTTCTAATTCAGCTCACTCAGTCTTCCCTACTTCCTGCTGTATCCTGCCACAAAAATGAATGTGATGGATCTTAAATCAAGTCTAAAAATTTCCCATAGTTCATTATTGCCCACAGCTTCTTAGCATGGTACACGAGGCTCATTATTATGAACTTTTCCATATCCACCACCCACTTCATAGTTTACCCTTACTGCCTGATATTGATTGTGTTTTACAATATTGTTATATAAATAGCTCAAACCACACTTCAATCTTTAAGCTTTGTAATTCATCTGTGCTATTGCTTTGATTGCTTTCTCCGCTTGATATATTATTCCTGCTTTACAACTTCAAGATTCATCCTTCGATATTCAGTACAGAGGTTTTTCCAATAAATCTCCAACCAATTCTTAAAGGACTTTCTCCATAAATCATATCATTCTTATCACTAACCACAATAAAAGAAAATTATTATTTTCTCTCAATCCCCCTTTTAGAGATCACTAACTCAAGGATAAAATCTTTATTCTAATCAACTATGTACACTAAACATCTTTAGTACAATACACTTAGAGATGATTTCTTCATATCATCCAGTTTCTGCTTAGACTCACTGAATATGTGGTGGCATCGCCCAGTGAAACAGAACATAAAGAGATCTGGAAGTATCTGGGGCCAGATCATATGTCTGAAGATGCTAACTTATGGCTAGAAGGAAATATTGTAGATAGATCTCTAGTAGGAGTTGAGTCCGGCATTCAGTAAAGATCTGGTCTGGAGATCAAGGTTTGATACGTCATAATCATCTAAACAGTAATAGACCAATAAGGAAATTCGAATTGTTTCCTGCTTAAATTTTTATGCTGAAAGCTAATTATTTATACCTTCTGCTTTAATCAGAGTTGCCGCTACAGAAAATAATTTTAATTAACTCAAATACTTAAGAATCTGAATGCCTACAACATCTCTTGGTCTAGATGGAGCAATAGAGTTTTGATTTCAGCTACTAGACTATGGGGTTATTGTTCTTACAGTGAGAATCACTCACATGAAGCTCTTACACAATCATGAAAAAAAAACAACACAAGAACTAGAGGTTAAATTAAACATTACCGAGCTCTGAAAGACAGACCACCGAAGAACAAATGTTGTTCTGTGATATATGTGGACAGTACCAATGATTATGACAACGTATCACGTGAAAGTGCAGGGGCACCACATATTTGTCTGGCTGGGTAACAGAGTTTCAGGTTGTAAACTATTTGTATTATTTCCTTCCAGGTCTGCAGACCCATAAACACATGCGGGGCATCGATGCCAGACTTTTGCCCTACATATTCTTTGTCTTCATGTGGTTCTAGAGCTATACTTTGTCATCACTGTTTTTTTTACAATTACAGAAGCAGGGAAAACATGTAAAACTTGTTCTCACAGACCTTCCAGTCCAGTGAGAAAGGCAAGTGATTGAATAAGAAGTAATGTATGTTCAGTCGCAATAAGCATTATGACTCAAAATTAAACACCAGCATGAAATGTGGAGGAATGAAAGATTAACTTCATTCAAAGATCAATTTCAAATAAGGTAGACTTCAACAGCAAAGGGAATGAGGTTTGGGATGGAGTGTTGCGAATAGCTGGAGGGAAAAAAGTTCTAGGCAAAAGCCAAGACTATGAAGCGAGGAAATTCCTACTGTGTCCGAGGAACAGCAAAGTGATTGATCCAAAGAGTAAAGAAAACAAGAAGGATGTGTTCAAGCCACGAAGAGAACATTGGAGAATTTGTTCTAGGTGTCAGCCATTGATGGGGTTGGAGCAGAAGAGCGTAGTGATAGAGCTCATCTTTGTGCTTCCCGAATGTTAAGATGACTTCTAAGCTGAGATTGAAATATAGACACATAAATGGAAGCAGAGAACAGGGCAGAGACACACAGCAGTTGAAGTCAGAGCAGTAGTGACTTAAGCTAGATGGATGCAGAAGGTATATTAAAAGGAGATCTTGGACACCTTTTATAAGTTAAATACATAGCATTTGATTAATAGCACCAATATGAATTACAAACAAAAACGAGGCCACAGGAATAACAAGAATGTTTTTTTTACAAAAACTGATTAATGTAATGCAATTGTTAATAGCTATGTTGAGCAGTAAGTAAGAGGTTTTAACTGAGGCAGTAGGGAATCTATTCTAGCTGAGCCTATTTCATGTGCCTGTTAAAAATTCCAGTAGAGGAGGTGGGTGAACACAGGGTGATGGTTATTTATTTTCCTGTTGCTGTGGCAAAAACAACTTAAAAAAGAAAGGTTTCACTCTGGCTCACATTTGGTTGTAGAGTCCATTACGGTAGGGAAGTCAAGGAGCCTGAAGAGGCTGGCCACAGCGTAGCCTCAGTCAGGAAAAAGAGAGCAAAGAGTGTCTGTGTTCATTATGCAGCAGAACTGTTTTTCCATGATCTCAGCTGGAGAAACGTGCTATGGGTCCATTCGTTTCTGTTTGTGCATCCATGCTTCACAGGTAATCACTGAACAATACCACTTCTCAGAAAATGGTCGAGCATGCACATCTAAGTACTTTGTCTGAAACAGAGAATTAACTGCTTACACGTGTTTTCTCCCAACCAACTCTTAACACCTGTGTAAAAAGGATGCCACGGCCATCTAAACATCCATCTTGTAGGAGGTGTCCTCACTGGAGTGCTTTTGATTCCCTATTTTTCTGAAAACAATAGCTGAATTATTGAAGTATGGTGTGTGTCACAGATATGCTGCATGAATATACACACACATATTCTACATGGTTCGATATTAATTCAAATTTGATCATTTTGATACATTAGTTTGCAATTCTGAAAAAAAAAAGACTGGTTCTATATGCCCTTGTATTCCAGACTAAAACCAATGTGTTGGGTCACTGGCTACCTAAGATGGACAGACAAGGACACAGAGGAGATAGAATTACAGAATTTTGAAGGCCAAATCACTCTCAGCCCAGATTTCCAGTAGGTGAAAAGGTGTGAATCTGGAAAAAAGAAGCAGTGGAAAAACAAAAGACCCAGATTTCACATAAGTCATGCATTTTCCTCTGTAGCAAACCTCTCTCTCTCTCTCTCTCTCTCTCTCTCTCTCTCTCTCTCTCTCATATATATGTTTGGATAAGAGGTAACCTATGTTAGATGTATTAGATGCTATATTGAAATGATAATACATAATGTGATTTAATAGAGATGCTACAGCTCAGATCCCAAATAAATGTAAGTCAAAACATTTTTTATGGTAGCAAAATTTTTACCTATAAGCAGTATGTCCATTTCTATGAAATGTTTTAACATCAGTTTTGATAGGCCACATTTATCTCTGACACAATAAAAGCTATATTCTGACACAATAAAAAACTACATTTGGTTATGCTTGTTAAGTGATCATTATAGTATCTTACCTTAAAAAAAATAAAGTTATACTCAGGTAGCATTAAAACAGCTGCTCAGAACGGATGTGAGTTGTTGTTCCTCAGTAGAGAAAGGCTTGAGAAAATAGTTGTCGGACCTCAGTCTCTAGGCCCACTCATCCTTGTAACTGCCAATCAGCCCCATTAGATAGGTGATTAGCAACTGGGAACAGGAATAGAAAAGCAGGTTTGCCCCCAACAAAGCAGCCTTTGAAAACTGCTGGCTAATATTGCTGTATCTTGGTGTTTAAGAAGCTTATTTTCAGAAATCTGGTTGTCTTTTCTTAATCAAAACTATCATGAATTTGATAAAATTGTTGAAGTACTCTAAATGCACTCTAATCTGTTTGGCAGAGCTAAGTGATTCTTCTCCATCTTCCAGATGGGTCTGTTTAGATTGACAGTGTCTGAGTAGCTGAGAATCCTAACACACAAAGTCTCAGAGAGGATGCTCTGAACAAGGATAACTTTACCCAGAGCAGGTCTGTGAGCCCAGAAAAGACCAAGCAAGGTCTTGGTGATCACAAAGAAGGAACAGGAATTTGCTCAAATTCAAAACCCAAAGGTTCCCCTCCCACCAGTGAAATCTCAAAGAGAAATCATCAAGAGACCCATCTATGACTTTCAAACTTAGTCAAACCTAGTTATTATTGCCCAAAATGATTCTGAATAACTTTCCTCTAATATCTCACTGAATTCTAACAGCATCCTGAAGTATTATTATTCAATCTATGTATATAGAAAGTGAAGCTCAAGAAACAAACTCTTGGCATGAAACCGCGAACCACCACCAAACAGAGTAACTATTAAGAGTTTGTATAAATCCCAGCATGCTTTTACTCCTCCAGGACTCTCTGTCCCATTGCCAGAAAAATATATGGGTACTGATTGCTGAGGATCTCAGTATTTCCTGCATCTCCTGTCCAGGACAAGAAATGCTAATTGAAGAAGTTAGAATTTAGAATCTATACCTATCTAACATGCCTCAGAGCTCTTATATTTCTTTTAATTCACTTGCCTTCATGTACATGTTCTGACTAATTATGATTTCCACGTTACAAGACAAAAACATTGACATAAGAAATGAAGAATAGCTCACTTATAAAGTGATGTTTATGGTTGTTCCTAGATAATAAATGACACCAGAAAAGTAAAGTAATATGTCTTTTATATTACTTTATATATAAAGGGTCTCAGTGACAAATCAACATTATAATAATACCTTACAAATAGAGAGTATTTATATATGATACACGTTTAGTATCCGATAGTTCTCATAGCAATGAAAATGGTACTACTGTTGCCTTCCTTTGTATGAATAATGAAAGGAGAGAGACATTAATTTATCAAAAATGAACACACCAGCATTTCCAAAGCTAGTTTTTCAAAGCTCAAAATCAGTTTCTCTGACTAGTGTCCTGTGCTCCCTGCGGGCCCTGAAAAGTGTCATGATGTAATCTGAATAACTGTTGTTATAATTAAGTCGGGTGTTAAACACATGAGTTTTTTAAAACTACATTTGCCAATAATGATTGATTACATTATGTGATTTAAAGCCAGAATGACCGTGACATTGTTAGAGATGGTGATGCCAGGACCTTTATGACTGCTGCAAGCTTACAGGATGGTACGACACACTCTCCTCAGAGGGCAGGGACCAGTCCACTGAGAACAAGGGTATTATGGGAAAGAAGGGGTATTCGTTTGGGGAAATGAGATTTTTAAAACTGGCTTAGACAACTTAATTTTTCAATTCCTTGAGTTTTATAGTGAAGATTTAAGTAAGTTACAATACCCAGTGTTCTAAAGCTTTGAAGAACGAAATTACTTTTAAATTCCTTAGCTAGACATGAAATATTGAAAAATTGTCATGAATTAATTCCTTTTCTTTTCTTTCTCTCTCTCTCTCTTTTTTCCTTTCATCATTAGAGACTGAACTCAAGGCACTGTCATGCTAGGCAAGTGCTCCACCACTGAGCTATGTCCCCAGCCTGGATTAAAAATTTTAATGACATCTAACAAACACCTCTGACACTGAAATTTTCTGCTACTGAATACATGGACAAATTTTAAACTTTCCTTTCTTTTATAGAAATGGTAAAATTCAATAATAAAGTATTTTGCCCTCTGTGGTCAATGAAGAGAAACATTTCCATGCTACTGGCCCACATGAGAAAAGCCTTAGAGTGGCGGGTAGTGAGGCTCTGGTGTAGGGTGGGTGTCAGATAACACAGGAGAGAAATAAATACCTCTGTGGACAGGTCCCTGGGATGCACGATTGCTCCCTGAATTATGTCACATCTCCGGCATCTGCATACAGACCCGAGGAAAAGAAAAACGTCACCGGGATAAATATAGCTCTCAGTGCATTTGATACACATCACAAGATCCTAGAGCATTAGAGAGTGAATGCCTAAAACAGTGATTTTGTTTACAGTATGGCTATCCATTTCAGTTCTAGAGTCAGGCCTCTAGAAGCCTCTAGAAGCAAGATCATCATCTCTCAAACAGATTTGATTTTATGTCATTTCAGCAATCAAAGTATGAATAAATTAACCATGACAGTTCAAGAAAGCCTTGTGCTTCTGCTTTGTCCATTGTGCATATTTCTGACATTTCTAAAGAATTAATACATTATTTGAACAACTACAACAAAAAAAGATCATATAGCCCAGACTGGTCTCACACTCTCTCTAACTAAAGATGAACTTTAACTACTGATTCATCTGCCTCTAACTCCCAAATGTTGGGACTGTACCAGGTTTATGTGATGCTGTGGATAAACCTAGGACTTCTGGAGTGTTAGACACTCCATCAACTGAGCTCCAGTCACTGAAATAATACTTTCTACAGTCAAAACAAAAGCAATTCTTGGAGAAGCAGAAGTACCTGGCCAGGAACAGATCCTTGGGATTTACCCCCTCCCCTGATAGTGTTTTGTGAGATAAAAATGAACACTCATTTCTGAATCTACTCATCTGAGTTTCCAATAATTGAAAATTGTCAGAAGCAGTTACAAGATAATGACACAAACGAGTTCCAGAAAACTCCAAACAAATATGTAAATGAAAAGGATCTGGCAAAGAAAATATACAGGCTCCACCCAACAGCACGGCTCCAGGAACAGCATGCTCCACCTGGCAGAGGTTCTCCATCTTCCATGCTGCCTTGCTGGAATCCTTTCCTGTCAGATAGGACAATGCTCCTAGCTGAAGACAGGCATGCTGGTAGCGCTGCTTTGAAATGGTTTGGCTCTCACTTTTATTAAATACACTCTGACCCAAGGCAGCAGATGTGAAAAAGTTCATCATAATTCTGGGAACTATCCCAAATCACTGGGAAGGAACACAAGCACTTTTTCTGCATATTTTTCTCCGATTACAATTATAAAACAACAACATGAAGAGGCCTTTTCCAACTGGTGGCAAGTCTATTCCTTTCATGTAACAAAATATTACCTGTCTCTCCAAAATTGTAGTGTACAAAGGACGAGATGGTGAGAACAAGGGGCAGGCTAGGAGCTGCCTTAATTCACCAGCTCTTGCACTGTATGGGCAGGTGGAATGGGAGGCGGGCGGGAGGCAGCTGAGTGTCCCAGACTAAGGGATTTGTAAAACCGGAGTCTCTGGCAGTCCTCTTGGGGCTGAGGTCTTTGAGCTTTTCAGCACAGTATGCTCTTCGTGGCTCTCCTCCCAGAGAAAGTCTGGAATGAGTGAGGGAAAATGACCAAGGTACGCTGGACGTAGTTATCTTCAGGACCTTTTCTAGCCTAGCCAGGAATTTAATAATGGCATTCACAGGATCCAAGGTGTCTTAACCGACAGGAAAAAAATACACCGCTGCAGCTTCCTACACAGCGACAATATCTATGACATTTTTTACGGAAGGCGTCACTCTACCCACAGCAAGGGTGATAATAATCAGTAATCTTTTCAATTACAGACTCTGACAATGCTACTGATAGACAGGCCTTGGGTGATCTCAACAAAGACGATGCTGAAAGCATTTGGTTTTAAGGGTATTTCCCCACTTGTGTGCCCTCATCTGAACCGGCCACTCTCCCTCCTCGTACTCAGTCAATGAAACTGCTTCCAGTTCCGTTTTCTTTTGTAAAGATATATTGTATTATTTTAAAGTGTGTGTGTGTGTGTGTGTGTGAGAGAGAGAGAGAGAGAGAGAGAGAGAGAGAGAGAGAAGCTACAGGTGTTGGGAGCCATCTGATGAGGGTACTGGAACCGGAATTTGGGTCCTCTGTAAGAAAAGCTAACACTCTTAACTGCTGAGTCATTTCCCTAGCCCCAAGAAAGAGGAAGGACCTAACATCCATTGCTTTGAGGTAGGATCTAATGAAGCCCCCAGGTGGACCTTCTAGTGACATTTTTAGAGATTACTTGCACATTTAGGGCCACATTGACTTGTTCACTTGTTTGAGCCAGGTTTTCCTGTCACACAGGCTGCTCCCAAACTTGTTATACATTCAAGGATAATTTTCTGCATCTAACAATGAGCCACAAATGTTTTCAATCACACTGTGTCTCCTTGGTGCAGCTTACACAATACCATCGCTTACCTGCTGAAGAAGAATGCGGAGATACCCTGGCACTCTAAGGGGATACCTGGCAAGCCGAGAACTCATTCTCAGAGGTCAAGCCACTTTCGGAAAGGGCAGAAGCCACAGATTTGGAACGGAACAAAAATCTGCTTCACAAGTGTTGTCTTTCACTGTGCAGCCAAACTGGATAATTCCAATAAAAAGTATCTACCTTGGGGCCTAAAATTATACCCTTAAAATTAATAGGATAATTACCTGTTCTGCATTTTTTCTTTTGCTCTGAAGACACAGTTTTCTGCTTATGGCTTCAGGGAAGAAATACTGGGAACTTTATAAAGGAAGAGGAAAGGAGAAGTATCACCAGGTTTAGCAGTATCAGGCATGGAGTCTCCCTTTGTTTCCAATCTATTTTCAAAGCTTTGGATCCCAGGATTAAAATGGCACTCATAATAGCAGAAGTCTTTCTCTTAAAATGAAAGCATATGACTTTATCTTCCCTTGTAGTTTATATTTGTGCATGGGTACAATTAGCAATGGATTTCCACCGAGAGGAAGGTGGAAATACATAGTGTTAGATCATTGTGAGATGCTTTGCAAGGGGAATTCACCAGTGACAGAGGTGAGCTGGGGTGAGTGGTGCATGCCACTGTCAGCCTCATAATCTGACTGTCGGAGGAAAAGCATTGACAGTACATATGTATGCCATATCCATGTACTACAAGTTGAGTGCTTAATACACAGAAATACACCATCTTTGAGCAATAGAATCTAAAGTCCCAAAATCACATTTGCAGAGAGTGTGTTCCTTCTGGCAACTGTGAGAGGAACTGTGCTCTGTGCCTCTCTCCCAGCTTCCGAGGGTCTCAAGCTTCCCTAGGCTTGTGGATGCTGTGTTCTCTGAGACTTCACATTGTCTGACATCAACATTTGTCCACTCTTCTCTTTCGCATAAGGATGTCAGACATACTAAATTAAGGTCTACTTTTACGATCTCAGCTAGACCGTCTATAAAAACCATTTTAATAATTAGACACATTCTGGTTAGTATTTTAATTTGTTGTGGAAGAGTCTCATGATTTAACCTGTAAATGGGGTTAAACCGTTCTCAAAAGTAACTAATCCTATTCAAACAGAAGTATGTTTATTAGTAACAAAAAGCTCTACTATGCAACATTACCTGTTGTTGAGTGAGTGATTAAATCAGTGATTTTCAACTAGAGTTGAGAAAGCAAGAAAGAATGGGAGACAGAAACAAAATGAACCGTCTTCTAAATGTGAGCAACAAAATCATAATCAATGGAGGCCTGCATTTTTAAAGAGTTGTGTGAAGCATTATAATTTTTAGTTAGAATATGAAAAAGTAATTATTTGCCATATTAAATATAAAAGGTAAAGGCTTCTAAAGTTTTGCTCCCTGGTATAAATGAAAAATATATTTCTGGACCTCCCTTACCTTCTACACCCTTCTGTTTGTATGGGTTAAAGAAAATCTATCAGATCAAGGTTATATCTATGATGTGGGATTCCCCCTTGTATG
Source organism: Ellobius talpinus (assembly GCA_001685095.1). Classification (NCBI taxonomy): domain Eukaryota; kingdom Metazoa; phylum Chordata; class Mammalia; order Rodentia; family Cricetidae; genus Ellobius; species Ellobius talpinus. Next base: position 16,400 of record LOJH01031322.1, read on the forward strand.
TGTGAATATCATTGGTTAATAAAGGAACTGCTTTGGGTGTGTAGCAGAGCTATAGGAGAACAGAGCTAGGCAGGGAAAACTAAACTGAATGCTGGGAGAAAGGAGGCAGAGTCAGAGAGAAGCCATGTAGCCCCACTGGAGACAGACGCCGGAACTTTAGCTGGTAAGCCACAGCCTTGTGGTGATACACAGATTAATAGAAATGGGTTAAATTCATATATAAGAGTTAGTCAATAAGAATCTAGAGCTAATGGGTCAAGCAGTGATTTAATCAATACAGTTTCTGTGTGATTATTTCAGGGCTGAGCAGCCTGGAATGAACAAGCGGCCTCCTCTTACAAATGGGCACCAACATGGCAAACTAAAATTCACTTAAAACCTGAGAGGGTTTGGAAAGGAATTATAGATATAAAAGAACAGAGTTAAGCATGGTTTGGTAGCAGCATTTTCTTGGGTGGGCTCTG
>LOJH01031323.1:0-15782 GCA_001685095.1 Ellobius talpinus
TATTAACCAATGAAAGTAACACATAGACAGATGACCCTCCTCCATCAAGAGGTGATGGGTGACTCCAAGGAAATAGTGTCTTCCAGACACAACAGAGACAGTGGCACATACAAAGTCTGAACAGGTTCAAGTCAGACAGGGTCCCAGCCCTGAGAAGGGGAAGTGGACATTGTCTCCTACCTGGAACCGAGAAGCTGCCTGCAATTGATACGTGGTGGGAAAGAAAAAATAATCAGTTTTCTCCAACAGACTCCCACTAGGTAGATTACCATACTCCGGGGCAGGTCCCATACCCTTGGGTGGTGGCTAATGCAAAATGAACTCCATGGTATTTTTGTAGACTTTCTGTTTCATTTTGCTTTGTTTGGGTACTTTTTTTTGTCTTGTTGGTCTTTTGCTTGTTTATTCTGATTTCTATTTTTTGTGGGTTTGTTTTTTGTATTTGTTTCTTATTTTGTTGTTTGTTTTTAAAGAGAGGAAGAGAGAAAAAGAATATAAAATTGGGGGCAGAGAGGTGGGGGGGAATCTGGGAAGAACTGGGGGAGGGGACAAAATGATCAATCAAAATATATTGCCCCAAAAATATTTAAAGATAAAATACATATTTATTTTATTTTATTTTTGTTATCGAGTCTCTCTGTGTATCTCATACTGTCAACTCCTGATCTTCCTGCTTTACCCTCTTGAGTGCTGGGATCAGAGGTACAAGCCATGGTTCCTGGAGTGGCTGGTGTGGTGATTTGAATAGGAATGGTTTGAATGCTTGGCCCATAGGGAGTGACACTACCAGGAGGTGTGGCCTTATTGTAGTAGGAAGTGTGTCACTGTGGAGGCGGGCTTTCTATATATATGGTCAGGCCATGCCCAATGTGACAGTTCATTTCCTGTTGCTTGCAGATCAAGATAATAAAACTCTTGACTCTTTCTCCAGCCCATGTGTCTTAGTTAGGTTTACTAGTGCTACGAAGAGACACCATGACCACAGCAACTCTTATAAAAGAAAACATTTAATTGTGTTGGTTTGCTTACAGTTCAGAGGCTCATTCCATCATGGCAGGGAGCATGGTGGCATGCAGGCAGGCATGGTGCTGGAGAAATAGCAGAAAACAGGAATCTGACTGACGTACTGGGTGGTATACTGAGCATATGAAACCTCAAAGCCCACCCCCACAGTGTCACACTTCCTCCAATAAGGCCACACCTCCTAATAGTGCCACTCCCTTTGGGGTCCATTTCTGTCAAACCATCACACCATGTCTGCCTGCACATTGCTGTGGCTTCCCCCATGGTGATAATGGACTAAATTTCTGAACTGTAAGCCAGCCCAATTAAATGTTTTCCTTTATAAAGAGTTGCTATGGTTGTGGTATCTCTTCACAACAATAGAAAATCTAACTAAGACAGCCGGTTTTTAAGTGGAAAAGACGAGCTGGTATAATATGACCAAGAGCTGGAGAGGGCCTGGGCTCTCTGGGTTGGGGGTCCCATCTAGAGCCCGCATAAATATGCTCAGTATATATTGTGAGACCACACTGTGTGTGTTGGTGTTGGTGGGACACTAATAGTACATACAGATTGGCCAGTATGGTAGGGCTACATATGACTGTAAGAAAGTAACAAAGAGATCACTGCATAATAAATGATGTCTTAGATACAAAATATTTTCATGCCTGGGGATCTCAACATTGTTGCTAAATTCTTTCAGTCTTTACATCCTCTCTGGGCTAGCATACATACATAGGAAGGCAGGGAGGCCATCTTCAAGAGCTCTCTACCCAGATTGGGAATGAGATCGCCAGTTGTACTGCTCTGGGCAAGTTACTTAACCTTTCTGCTCCTCCTTGTCCTCTATTAAGCATAGATAATAGTAACCATTACGTAACAATGTTGACTACAAGGAGCCATGTGAAGGGATTTGCATTAGAGCCCAAAGCGGTCCATGGTGCCTGCTGCATTAATTCCTTCCACATCCCTGTGACCCCAATAGCTGACAGAAACAACTGAAGGGAATGAAGAGTGACTTTGACTCCTGGTTTCAGGGGCTCAGCATGGGGTGGGGTATGTGGTGGTAGAGTTCATTTGGCAAAGGCAAAGGGAGGGCATTTGGCAAAGGCTGCTCATATAATAAAGGATCAGGAAACAAAGAGCAAAGTTAGACCCAGGGTTGAGAATAACCTTCAAAGGCCTATCCTAGTGACCGCTTTTTGCCAGCTAGACTCCACCTCCTGAAAGCTCCATGGTCCCCCATAGCAACCGGCACCAGCTGGGCAACAAGAATTGAAAGCATGATCGGGTGGGAGGTGTTTCAGACTCAAACCGTGACACCCAGCATGCCTGGACAGTCCAGGTTGGTCTTCTCTGCAGATATTTTGCGCTCCATGTTCTGGCTTTTCTCTCAAGTCCTCCTCCACGCTCTGTCCCAGCACTTGCCTGGGCCTGCTGCAACAGTTCCAGAGAAGATGACCTCAGCTCGGGAGTGCTTCCTGATGACGGCTGGCTGCTATTTATATTCGCAGCACAGGGTTTGCGTGGAGAGTTTTCTTTGCCAGCATTACAGATCTGCCATGTCATCAGCCCGACAGTCAGCAGGGTCTGAAGTCATCCTCCACTGTTACCATAAAGGGTCCCAGAATGCTAGAACATTACGGCTGACATTACAACCGAGAATACCTCTTAACCATTGCAGAGAACAATCATCATTGCCAGGTCCAGTGGAGGAAACATCGTAAGGGCCTGGCTTTCGATACCCTTCAGTGTGTTCAAGACCTTCCTATGAAGTTTCCTTCTCCCCTCTTTTTATTTACAAAAAAAATCGAAAGTCATCAAATAACAATTTTTCATTTGATATTAAAAAGAAAAACCCTCATTTAGAGCCAGTGAGATGGCTGAGCAGTGAACTTTATGTGGAGGTTTGATCCCTGGAACTCACGTGGTGGAAGAAGATTGACTGCCGCAAGGCGTCCTCTGACCTCCACACACAGGCTGTGGCACACACACATATGCAAAATAAGCACATAGGTGTGATTAGTAGATATTAAACCACAGTGCGATATGAAAATTGTTCTTAACTTGTGAACAACACAACACAGGGAGAGGGCCGAGTGTAGTCATTCTTGGTCTAGAGCAATGAACAGTTCAGAAACCGAGTTGGCCATTCACATAGAGCTAACCGACTGCAGATCAGTGATATTCAAGAAAAAATTGTGTCGTGAGCACTGGCAATGTTTTTCTTGTCACTCTCAGATCGACCACCATTACCCAGTGTGATGCTCTGTAGGACACTGCACTTGACAAAAGGTGATTCAAACCATGCGAGAGATTTGTGCAGCACAAACAGATACTATGCTATTTTCTTTTAAATTTTTTTCTTTTTGTGCAGGTATGCATGGTGTATGTACTATATGTGTGTGTGTGTGTGAGTTCACAGGTGTGTAGATGCCAGAGGTTGATGTCAGGATGCCTTTACCAGTTGTTTTCTACTTTATTTTTTAAAATACAGTATTTCACACATGCATACCATATATTTTGATTAAATTTAATCCCCTACTCCTCCAGCTTTTCTCTACCTCAACCCTTCCAACTCAGTGTCTTTTTTGTTTTAAGCCTCTGAGCCCAATTTTTGCTGCCCGTATAATCCTGTGTGAACTACCGGGCCGTTCACTTACCTAGCTCAAGCCATCAACTGTCAATAGCTCCTCAGCTCGGGGCGGGGACTTAGGAGCCCCTCCCCCTCCATCCTGGACCGCTGGCTGGACTGCTCTGGTGTAGGTCTTGAGCAGGCCACCATGTCTGCTGTGAGTTTGAGTGCAGCAGTCTGTCAAGTCATGAAGACGCTGTTTCTCTCCAGGCCTTCCCGACCTCAGGCTCTCACAGTCTTTTCTGTCTTCTCTTCTGTAATGGTACCTGAGCTTTGTTGAAAGGGTCTCTGCTTCATTTTTTAAAGTTTGTCTAGGCTGGCTAGTCAGTGAGATCCCAGGATTCAGGATTCACCTGCCTCCACCACTACCCCCCAGCACTGGGGTAACGGTAACGTGCTGCCCTTAGCTTTTCATGTGAGTGTTGGAAACCCCAAATCAGTAATTCATCTTGAACATCAAACACCTACTGAGCTATCTCTCCAGCCTCCTATGTCATTTTCTATAAGGGACCATGGACATTGGGGTAATGTAACATGAGGGCCTGCTTGTTGGGGTTTTTGTCCTGCCCAGTTCACAGCCAGTAAATCCCAAAGAAATCACAGAAGTCTATATTAATGATAAACTGATTGGCCCATTAGCTCATGCTTCTTATTAACTCTTATAACTCATATTAGCCCATTATTCTAGTATATGTTAGCCACATGGCTCGGTACCTTTCTCAGTGGGATTATCACATCTTCCTCCTTCAGTATCTGGACAGGATTCAGGAGGAATTGGCTTCCTTCTTCCCAGAATTCTCCTGTTCTCCTTGACCCACCTCTACTTCCTATCTGGTTGTCCCACCTATACTTCCTGCCTGGCTACTGGCCAATCAGCATTTNCTCTTATAACTCATATTAGCCCATTATTCTAGTATATGTTAGCCACATGGCTCGGTACCTTTCTCAGTGGGATTATCACATCTTCCTCCTTCAGTATCTGGACAGGATTCAGGAGGAATTGGCTTCCTTCTTCCCAGAATTCTCCTGTTCTCCTTGACCCACCTCTACTTCCTATCTGGTTGTCCCACCTATACTTCCTGCCTGGCTACTGGCCAATCAGCATTTATTTAAAACATAATTGACAGAATACAGAATTGTCCCACACTAGGGTAGAGTGTGACTTTTTTTTCTTTTTTCTGATTTGTTTTTATTTTCCCCTCTCCTCCTCCAGCTCTCCCACTTCCCCTTAGAACATGTCTTAGAACCAATTACCTACTGATACCGAAGGGCACTGTACACTCCCTTTATCACTATGGTGCTCTGGTGGAGTCATCCTTTGAGACGACCTGAGCTATGGCTCTTCCTAGGGTGCTCTGAGACATCAGAGCAGCCTTCCAGAAGCACAGTTTACCTTCTTATGGGGAGACAAAGAGCCGGAGGCATCAGTGAGGAGGAAATTGGAGAGCTGGGATCAGAACTGGGGTTGCCTGAGTTTGCTCTCTTGTCTGACCCACCACTCTGGCATGGGAAGTGGAAGGCTTCTTGCTTCCTGCTGCATATGGAAGGCGTTCCAGGGTCCTCACCATGGGCCCTGCATATGGAAGGCGTTCCAGGGTCCTCACCATGGGCCCTAGGGACTTGGGATGCTCACAAACCCCCTTAGACCCCCCAATCCTCTTCTTCTCACTGTTTCTTGCCTATTTTGAACCTTTGGTTCCTTGCCCTCTGGGTTCTACACTTTCACACCATAAATCTGGAATGTTCCTCTCTTCTTCTTTTTTCTTTTTTTTTGTGCCAAGTCTGTTTGATCTGCTCATCATGAGCTTACATGCCACTTCTCAAGCAGGCAGAATATACAATGTGATTGAAGATCCATCCGTACCTGCATACAGCGGTGTGTGCTTGTAATCTTAGAGTAGGGGTGTGGGGGAGACAGGCAGATTCTTGGGGTTTGTTGACTGACAAGTCTAATCTACTTGGTGAGCTCCTGGCTAGTGGAATAATTTGTCTAAAAAACAAAGTGGAATACTTACCTGGCAGGGGAGATACCTTGATCACGAAGGTGGTTTTTCCAGGGTGAGGCTTTATCTGTTGCGCTCTGGATAGACTGGCCCACATTGTTGATGTTTAATTTCTTAAAACCCTTTGTCTCAGCTGGGTGGTGGTGGTACACTTCATTAATACCAGCACTTAGAGGCAGAGGCAGGTGAATCTCAGTGAGTTCGAGCCAGTGTGGTCTTCAAAGTGAGTTCCAAGACAGCCAGGCTGTTACATAGAGAAACCCTAAAAAGACAAAACAAACAAACAAACAAACAACACACCCAAACCAAAACAAAATAGCAGCAACAACAACAAACAAACAAAAAACAAAGTGGAAGTTTTCTCATTAATGACACACCAGAGTTGACCTCTGACCCTTACACACATGTGCACATGCTCATATATATGTAAACACACACACATGGGGAGAGGGGGTGGGGAGAGAAGCCCTGTAGGGTTCTCTGTCCTATATACAGCCACTTCTGCTATAACACTTAGAACATCACGAGGCTACAAGACTATAGCCTGAGTCATTGAATATCTACCTTCTCCATGCTGCTGTATGCTTGTGACATGTAATGTGGGAACAGGTCTAATGGACTCACCTTAGTAAAAACATGATACCGATCCAAGCCTGGTTTACAGCAAGCACTCAACAAACATTCTAGGACCGTGGTTGTAACTCAGTGGCAGAGAGCTCATCTAGCACATGCAAAGTCCCGAGTTCAGTCCCCAGTATCAAAGTCAATCAACCAATAAAACAAAACCCCCAAATGTCAGCAAGAATGAACAAGCACATCTTGTCTCCTAATCCTCTTGTCAGCCTTGGAAAAGCAGTCTGCAGTCAGAAGCATCAGGTAGTTTCTGAGGTGTCAGAAACGACAGTCAAATGCGGGGTCTCTGATCCTCTTTCCACCAACTTGGTAACTAGACCCCGAGCATGCCCTTGCCTATTTATGTGTGTGGGTATAAATTTATCTTGCTACAGGTGACCTAAGTAAGAAGGCTCAGAACAGGATGCTGCAGAAGTCTATGTTAGCTTGTCTCCAAGCCACGGGTCCCTTTCTGAAAGCAAACAGATCCGTCTAGAGGTCATCTACACATATTCAAGAATACACGGGATTTCTTTGTCCTTTTCTGTTGCGACACAATGGTAGCATGATACACATGCTGTCTTCCCCTTCTGTGCTCAGCTGTGTGTTCTAGCAACCCATTTCTATATCTTTCCTTCACGTTCCAAGAAGCAGAACTTCCTTACTTATCCTTAGGGGTGAAAAGTCTATTGTTATATACATTTGCACAAGTTCTTAAATTATTCTCCAGTGGTAGAATTTGAGTTTCTCCCATTGCATTTGCCATCAGCAATCATGAGCAACCTGGTGCCTATGTCAACCCACATGTGTTCAACTGTATTTGAAGGGCAGAATTCTAGATGCCCGGGGCTGGTAAGATGGCCCAGCCAGTAAAGTGCTTGCCTTGAAAGCAAGAGGACCCAAGATCAGTCCCCAGAACTCATGCCTTTAAAAGCGGAGATGGTGGGATGTACTTGAGATCTTCGTGCTGGAGAGATGGAGCCAGGTGAATTCCTGGGTCTCGATGACCAGCTAGCCCAGCCTGTTTGACTAGTTCTAGGTCGATGAGAGACCCTGACTCAGAATTGAAGACAGACAGCACCTAGAGAATGACACTTGAGGTTGATCTATGGCCTCCACATGCATGCACAGACGTATTACACACATACACACTCACATACCCACATACATACCATACACACACATACTACAGACACACACACATATTAAGACACACCCACACACATAATACACCACACACACACACCACACATACTACAGACACACATACACACCCACCACACATACATACACACATACATACACAGGCGCACACACACATATATCATAGACACACACATTACACACACACAGACCCCTCACATTTCTAGCTGTAGGATTGCTACTCTTAAGGGTATGCTACAATATTTTAAGGTATCTTTTCAGAAACTTGCTTAAGAACTTGGAGCTGATACAATAAAGTTTATTAGCTCTATCTACAGTGACCATAGCAGATAGACAATGCCAATGCCAGCTCTATATCTATGGAAGCCTTGTAAGAGAAAATTATTCTCCAGGGGGACCTGAGATTCAGCCACATTGTCTCTCAATAGTTGACCACTATCCTCTGTTGCGTGACTTTTCCTGGGGAGACTATTCCTTTTCACCTCAGATAGAGAGCAATGACAGAACACGGAAACAGTTCCCTTCAGGTCCGTGTCACAAACCAGAGAGTTCATTGGGGTTTCTTGCAGAGCCGGGAGTGAAGGTTATTTACAGGAGAATGAGTGATTCAGGAGCTGCATCGCCCAAAAGCCTGCTCCTCGGTGGGTGATGATGGAGCCGTTGGAGTCCTCAGGACACTCTGAGAGCAGTTACACAGGGGAGAGTCTCTTCTTCCACAGAAGTTGTTGACTATTTTTGTAATTCAGGGGATGGGCCCAAAAAGTACTGTAAGTTTTATGAGCTTTCAGAGTTTTCCAAGTTTCACGAGCTCTCTGCGTTTTTGGAGGCTCTCTCCTTCAAGAAGGCCATGGTGTCTTTGTTCCCCAGCCGTTACAAGCAGGCAATGTACATGATATCTTAGAAATTCTGACTTCCAATACCAGGGATCAAGCACACCTCACATCTGGGCTTTGCAAAATCTAGAACATGCAATCTCCAAAGAACATGTTGTAAAAACACATTCAAAAAGCAGATGTCAGAAGCAAGACATGGGGGAAGGGAAGCAGAGGGGAGGGGAGAGGAGGAAGGGAAGTATACTCATGGTCAAGTAGCATGTTATACACATGTCTATGTCTGCCCAAGTAACTGCATGCATGGGCTGTTTTTGGAGGCACTGGGGACTGAACCCAGGGTTTTGTGCACCCCAAGCAAGTGTTCTTCCACTTAGCTATGCCCTCAGTCTCCCAAGATCTCTATTAACAGCCAGGTGTTTTTGATCCAGGCAGGCTTAGAGTCCAGTTTTGCCTCTTCCTCCCCACCACCATCTGTTGTGAATCCATATCAGAGCAGTTAAGTTCAGGTCAGGAGTTCAAGTCCTGTCTGTATTGTTGATTATCAGGGGGCTTGGGGCAATTTGTTTAGTATCTCTGAGCCTGGGTTTCCTTGTCTATAAGCCAGGGACAATGATTATATTCCTCTGGGGGATTCTGTGAGATGAATCTATGTGTTATATCATACAGGGCTTGCAGTATAAATCTGACTGAAAACGTAGCATTTGGTTCCTAAGCATGTCTTACTAGGGACTGAATATTCTTTGTTGACATCTTCTATAACATGCCTGAGGAGTGAGGCTGGGTGACTTCTAACCCACTTAACTTTACTCTGTCCCCCAACTGATCTGAAGGAATCTCACTCTGCCTTTGAGAGTCACGTGGACAGAGGGCCAAACCCTCAGCCCATTGGCTGAGCCTCGTGGTGGGGATGCTAGCTGCATCTCCGAGTCCCCTCCCTGCTCTTGGCTTCAGAAGAGCTGATCTAATAACTTGGCCTGGTGACCTCAACTTTTGCTGTGAAAGTGTATTTTGCAGGCTTTCCCCAGCTGAGCTCTCAGGCCAGGAGAATTTTTCATTTTCTTCTCTAACGCCTAGCACCCTACACACACATAAAGAAGACAGAGAAAGAGACACCACAGTTGAGTCCCTTGATTCTGTATTTAGTCATGGCTAAAAGACCTTCGCCATCCCATGGGGGCTCAGTTTAATAAGCAACCCTGATGCTCCTGCAGTTGGCAGGTGGGACTGCAGGATGGGTAGGTTTGCATGGGGTCCCTGCCACTCCAAGGAGCGTTCTAGAAAAGGAGTTTAGCATATGAACCCCGAAGTGGCAGGATTCTCCCCCTCCTTCGCAAGGGAGAAAGGAGACCCTAGAAGACACAGAGAGACCCCCTGTTCCCCGGCACTGTTCTCTGAAGGGGAAATTTCCTGGGCCTACCAGCAGCTACAAGATTGTGACTGAACCTGTCACCTAGCTCAGGAGACCCTGTTTGTTTTGCCTCCTTGTTGGTCTCAAACCATGAGAGGCAGTGTAGCTTTTTGGCGAGATCCTTCCGGTTTGGAGTCTGAGCGAACCAGGCTTGAATGTAGGCCCTACCTAGTATTATCTGTGTGACTTAGGCAAAGCGACTTTCCATGGCCCAGCCTCTGCGCACAGGCAAGGGAAAGATAATAGCATCCACTTCTGAGTCTGTTAGATGGCTGGAGCAAGATGTTGTGCTGATGGTGTGAACAGTTGACGGCCAGGGAGCAGCACTGGTTGTTAAAGCTGTCTGCTATGATGTTTTAAACTTACTCAGACACTGAAGAGAAAATAAACTAGGTGTTTGCGAATGACAAAAGTCACAACAGGGGAGAAGCTGAAAGCAGGTTACCAAACCCTTTATTTATAGCCCTGGGTAGAGGTGGGCCTGGAGTTAACTATTCATTATCCAGAATGTGGCTGAAGCTGACAGATGCCTCTGGTCTTGCCCTGCTGTTTCCAGGCTGCCTCCCTGCCTGGGATACGTTTCCACATGTTCCTCCCACCCCTGCTCATGGAGGCCAAAGCTGTTACTTTGTTGCATCAGCTGAAATAATGTTACAGGAATTCTTGGCCTCTCTGTCTTCTAACTCCAAACATCAGAGTTCAGAGTCTTCCTTAGCACAGCCGTGGCTGTAGCAAAGGCAGGCTCTGTTGCTGTTAGCTACCGACAGATTCCAGTGCCGATTGCACAAATCTCAGTTCGGCTGAGTCCTTGCTCCAGCGCTCCGGGGACTTTGTTGGAGCTCTTTTGTCTATTTTAATTGTTGCCATAGAACATTTTAGTATTGAAATCATTACAGATGCACAGGAAGTCGCAAAGGTCATTCAGAGAGGACCACGTGACTTCTGTCGGCTTCCTCAGTGATTCTATTTTGCATACCTTCTGTAGAGCAGTGAAATCAGGAAACCGACATGGCTCTAGCCTGGCATTATAGGTTTGTGTAACCACCACTGTCAAGGTCTCAACCGTCCCATCATCCAATGATCTTCCTCTTCCTGCTCCTTTATTGCCACACTCAGCCCTCTGGCCACACCATTCCTGCCCTTGGCTATTGTCAGTCTGCTTTCTCACCTGGGATGCTGGTTAGGGTGAAAGGATGTCCTCAGCCATCAGTTATTACTCCGGGACAACAAGGGTGCACGGGGACATTTGGGCTCCTAATTAAATGTCTAATTTGGATGACAGGGAGTGGCAGAGTGTAGACGGAGCATGCACAGTCTCCTTTTACAGCGGAGCGTGTCGATGGGGGTGAGTTAGGGAGTGAGGCTCCCAATCACGACCTTCAGCTGTCTGAGGGTGAAAGGCCTGCCAAGAGCTGTCTGGGAGATGCTCCCTTCCGTCTGTTGGAGCCTACTCTGCTATCTAGTGTGTATTCTCAGCATCCGACCGCTGTATGCTCACCCCCACTTGCAGGAGCGCCGTCCTTCTGCCCTCTGCCCTCTGCCCTCCACTGGGTGGCACCATGGATTGCAATCACTGGAGCCATCTCTTGCATATCATTTTGAGGCACTTCTTCTAGGCTTTATATCTATTTTGGATTGCGTTTTTCTCCCTTCTGATGGTCTTCGGCATGGATCCCGTCTGTGCTTGGTTTGCATAATGAGGCCAGTGCTCTGATTAGCATCTCTTAGGTAACCCCAAGGCTTTTGACTTGCCAGCAGGGTCAGAACATGCTTGCTTGCTCTTCAGTTTGCTTCCTGCATGTTGACTTGATGCCATATGCAAAAAGGTAGTGTGCCGTGGTTGGAGATGCTCTCCGTCACTCTGACCTGACTGCTTTCTGTTTCTTCCTGCCTTTTCATGTTTCATTTCAGTTGCCTTGTTGCCTTGCTTGCTTTTTTTTAATCGTCTGGTATGTTGCTGTGGTTTTGCGAGAGGAGTGCCCTAGACAGCAGGTGGCTATGATGAATGTGTCTGTGTAGGCACTGGGTGGCTAGGATCCTTGAGGATTTTAGTGACAGCCTTGGAAGCCACATTCTTTGTGGAAGTATTTCTAGTTTCCAAATCAGATTTTTTTTGTCAGTTCTTTCAGCATTCTGAATTCTTCTCTTTGCTCTGGTTCACTCCACCCCCTGTGACAGGACACAGACACCAGCATGCTCCTCCAAAATGCCTTTCCTCTGACAGAGGCTCACTGTAAAGATAATGCTGGTGCAATCCCAGATGAGTCACTGTCCCTCTCTGGCCATCCTCAATTTCTGCATTTTAAAAATGAGGGACTACACGGTGGTACATTTTTTTCTTTTGTCTACTCCCCTAAGGGATGATGGGGCCTTGTGAGCCCCACCCACTTATGTGTGGGGATCTCAGCAGGACTAATCTCGTACAGGTCTTTTGAAGGTAACAATCATAGCTTCTTTGGGACCATGAACAGGCTAATCTTTATTATTTCAACTCAAGATTTCTTCAAAGCACATAGGAAGCTCTCTTGCTAGCTCCACCCCTTCTAGAACTGCCACTTGGAAGCAGGACAGGTCCTTCCTAGCTTCTAGCTTGCCCTGAGAGAGTTGGGAAGCAGTCTTCTGACATGCTGTTGGCCCTCCCACCTGTCATGCCCCAGGCATACACAGTCTTCTGGAATTTCAATGATAGAAAGAAAGCTCCTGGGCAGCCCAGCCAAATCTAGCAAGCACACACATTCTACATGCGGTACAAGCACACGAGCTTTGTCCGTTCAAAAGGAAAGGGTGTTCTTCATAGGGAGGGGTGATGAATGAGGGAGATAGAGAAGAAGCCAACACACTAGTGAGTGTGAACATGTGAGTGTGGTGTGTGTGAATGGGTGTTATCATGTGTTAGTGTGTCGAGTGTATCTATTTGTGTTCCCTGCTTTGAATCCTCAGCTCCTTCCAAACGTTAATTTCACTACACATTGCTACTGTCTCTTGCTCTTTCCCTGTAGCTTCCCCCTTTTGTTATTATTTATCATTATAAACATAACTGGATTGCTTAGGTGCAAGAAAATTTCTATTAAAATTTGGTACAGAAGAACCTCGGGGAGATAAACACGTTTGCATTTTATTTCCTGAAAAAAGGAAAAAAGAAAAGAAAAGGAAAGACATGCTGTCCCTCTGACAGCATCCCACAATCTTTCTAAAATAAAGCCTTTTTTCTTAATTATTCCTGAATGGACATCTTGATCTGTTTCATATGCATGTAAAAGTGTTGATACTAATTAAGGAAAAAGAAAAACACAAGTAATTAGGAAGAATATTAAAAGTCTTTTTATGTTTGTATAAAGCTTTGGAGTTAAAAAAAATGCTTCACCATGAGTGATTTTATTTAGAGATTAAAACAACCCATTGGAAAAACTGTATTGTATCATGCATGGTCCACATCTTATGGAGGAGGAAACCGGGGCTTGGAGAGATTACATTATGCTAAACTCACTTGTGCTTACCATTGTCATTATTAAGGCTTTGGTGTGGAGCTGAGGTACCTCCCAGGGCCTTGCACACCCAACACAATTGCCTTACTCCAACCTCAGCCCTAACCTATTTTTAAACTTTAAATGTAATGCTCTATGCCACGGGATTCTTTTCTTGTTGTTGTTTTATTTGTTTATTTTAAATTGAGAATAATTTTTTTCATATAATATATTCTGATCACCACCCCATCTTCTCCAATTTCCTCCCCACCTTCCCACATATCCAACTCCACACCTTCTTTCTTTCTCTTTTGAAAACAGGCAAAACAAACAAAGCACAAGAAACACACACACACACACCATAAAACCACAAAATTGGAAACCATAATATTCAAGCAAAAAACCAGTAAGATAAAAAACAATATACCCAGACAAAGCAATGTCAGACAGAAAAATCTTAAAAAATACTGTTGAGTTCCTTTTACATTGGCTGTCTAATGCTGGACACGGGTCCTACCCTTAAGGCTAGTTTCTATACTCAGTGAGAGTCCATTGGTGAAAATTAATTTTCTCTTTGTAAGTTGCTGTCATTTGGCTCTAGCTTCTGGGTTGAGGATGGAAGCTCATGGCCACTTTCCCCTCCCAGCGCTGAGACTCCACATGACATGAACCTATGCAGGCCCTGTCTGGGCTGCCACAGTCTCTGTGAGTTCACCTGAGAGTCACTCTTGTGTCTCTAAGACACTGTTTCCTTGGCACTCTCCACCCCCATTGCTCTTACAGTTTTTAATATTGATGGGACCAGGGACAATCTATGTGTTCAAGTCTGTCACTCTCTGGTAGATAAAGCAGTTTTATTTCTCACCTAGACGATCCTGGTTAAATTCATGGGTCTCAAACATAAGAACAATGTGGCAGAGGGACTTGTGTGTGATGGGGGAAGGGACCAGGGTGGGAGGGAGACAAGAGAGAAAAGGGGTTGCAGAACTCAGAATGCACTTTATGCTTGTATTAAATAGTGAAAGAACAAATCCAAAAAAACGTTATAAAGATTAAGTTTCATTTCACCTGATGAAAAGCTGTTGTTACCATCTTTTTTAGGTAGTGATTTTGGTAAATCTGTGGATTCAGTAAACCTAGGTCCTCCTGCGTCCTTGGCCAGGGTCTGGCTGTGAGTGATGTCATGCTGTGCTTATTGTGCATGTACAGGTCAGAGGACAACCTTGGGTGTCATTTTGCACCTTCCACTTGGAGACAGGTAGTTTGCTGTGTGCTTTGTCTACATATTCCAGTCTTGCTGTCCTGTGAACCCCTGGGGAGTCTCTTGCCTCTGCCTCCCGTATCTCTGTAGGAACACTGGAATTACAGCATCTGGCCTTCCCTGGGTGCTAAGGCTCTGACCTGAGGTTCTCACGCTTGCACGGCAAGGGCTTTATTCACTGAGCCAATCCCTTCAGCCCTAGGTGTTCATTTCCATGGCTGTTGTGGTCATGCTCAGCCCAGTCCTGACAGAGCCCAGTACTCCCCATCCAAAGTCGCCAGAGGATGGGGTTTGGAGGAATGCTAATGTCTTCCTGCGTGTGTTCCTGTGAGCTACCCTGACAGGTAAAGGTCACTGCTGCAGTGAGGGAGTTCCCATCTGTTGATACTCAAATTCTTCAGCCAACCACTCCAAAATTGAAATGCATATTTAATAAGGTGACTCTCTGCAACAAAGCAATTTAATTCACAGATAATTATGCAGATCCACTTCGCTCTCAGGATGCCAGCTTCAATCACTGTGTCCTCAATTTGGCATATTGAAACCCCCTACAGCTGTCTCAGCATTGACATTCCCCAAGATACGATTATTATTTTGGAAATGCCAGGGATCTGGAGTCATGTGAAAGCATCACCTTTTCACTAGGTTGGCAGTTAAGATGCAGAATGCCCAGTTAAACTTGAATCCCATAGATTTCATTGCAAAGCATTTTACTCCCTGTCCCAAACATCTCGTAGAATATACTTTTGCCAATCATCGCACAAACACTAAAGCTTAATTGGTTATCTTGTATTTTTATTTAACAAATCTGGCAATACTACCATCCACAGAGAATTATGTTTTCTAATTGGTCATGGATTTTGGCTGTATCTTTTGCCCATGGGAGAAGGCGCCTTGATGATGTGTTACCAACTTGCATGTATGGCGAGAACCACACATTTCATCAATGAAGTCTAGATTATGTGTCTTTGTTAGGGTTTCTATTGCTTTGAAGAGGCATCATGACCTTGGCAATTCGTATAAGGAAATCATTTAATTGGGGTGGCTTGCCTACAGTTTCAGAGGTTCAGTTCATATTCATCATAGTGGGAACACGGTGATGTGAAAGCCGACATGTTGCTATAGCTGCAGTTGAGAGTCCTACATCTTGCAGGCAACAGGAAGTTGACTGAGACACTTGGTGTTATCCCGAGCATAGGAAACCTCAAAGACCGCCTCCATAGTGACACACTTCCTCCAGCAAGGCCATACCCACTCCAATAAAGCCTTATCTTCTAATAGTGCCACTCCCTATGAGATTATGAGGAACTATTACATTCTGCTCTCTGGCCCCCATAAGTTTATAACAATATCATAATGCAAAATGTATTAGTCCAACTTCAAAAGTTCCCGTAGTCTAT
>LOJH01031324.1:246-16863 GCA_001685095.1 Ellobius talpinus
TGATTTTTGACAAAGAAGCAAAAAATATAAAATGGAAAAAAGAAAACATATTCAGCAAATGGTGCTGGCATAACTGGATATCAACATGTAGGAGAATTAAAATAGATCCATATCTATCTCCATGCACAAAACTCAAGTCCAAATGAATCGAAGATCTCAGCATAAAGCCAACCACACTGAACCTCATAGAAGAGAAAGTGGGAAGAACACATTGGAACAGGAGACCACTTCCTAAATATAACCCCAGTAGCAATTTTGCATATTTATTTAAACTAAGTGGGATTCTATTATACCGAGCTGTTTTTTCAAACTTTATTTGATTAGTTGTTCCCCCCCCCCGAGACAGGATTTCTCTATGTAACAGTCCTGGCTGTCCTGGAACTCACTCTGTAGGCCAGGCTGGCATCAAACTCAGAGATCTGCTTGCCTCTGCCTCTTGAGTGCTGGGATTAAAGGCGTGTGCCACCACTGTCTAGCTACTTAGTTATTTTGTGACAGGGTCTCATATAGCCCAGGCTGGCCCCAATCTCACTAAATAGTTGAGGATGTCCGTGAAGGTCTGATTCCCCTGCCTTTACCTCCTAAGTGCTGGGATTATAGGTGTGTACTTTATCTACTTTATTATTGCTTTGAGACAGGGTCTTACTCTATTGTTTGGTTGGCCTTGTAAACACAGCTGTCCTTCTGTCTTAGTCTTCCAAGTGATGACATTACAGGCCTAGCTTTACAGTCTTACCATACAGCTCAGGCTATGATCCTACTGCTTCTGATTTATACAACTAGTGCCAGGGCCTAGTACATGCTGTGAAAATGCTCCATTGACAAACTATGTCCCCTGCTTCTAAAGTGACGACTTCGTTTGTTTCAAAAGCCATTATTAATTGATTGGTAAAAGTGTTGCCTTATTGTTATTGTTTTAAAATGGATGTGATAGAATCTGTAACTTCTCTAGCGACAACCCTGCACTATGGTAACTCTCTTGGCAGACCAGATGGGGGGCAGGGAATTGTGCAATCAAAGTATGTATGAATCTTGCTCTTGAAGCCCAGTTTTCACAAGTGGCCTCTTGCAGCATCATCTTGCTTTTCTAAACTTGTGCAATGGGACATTTGGCTCTAGCACTGAGAGATGCATGCAGGGAAGCAACCTGTATTCCCCTAGAGAGCCATGTCTTTCTCTGCCTCTGTCCTTGTCCTTATCTGGCCTGGGAAGGGAGTTGAGGGCAGTTTGTGGAACAAAACCCCAGAAGAGTAGATAATTCGCTTAAAGTTGAAGAGGGAGATGAGAACTGAGCTGCCTGGCTTAGCTTGGTGTCATCTCATGATGTCTGGGTGGGGGCAGATCTGGGCTGATCCATTCAGTGTTACTTCTCTTGGTGTGTCTGTTTCCTGAACTTTCTGTGATTGCCCATCCCTGTGCCCTGGGAAGGAGCTTGTCTCATTGTTCAGTCCCCACTGGCATCTACGAGGTCTGAGCTGCCCAAGCAGAGGAGACTACATTGCTCTTTCTATCCGGGGTCACAGTGGAGGGGCTACTGCTGACAGGTAGCCCTAGTCCCAGCCAGCTCTCCAGTTCCATCTACCCAAAAGTCTATGGGATGTGTGAGTTAGCTGGAACCCTCTCCCAAAGCTGGGGTCCTGACAAGTCTTGTCCTCTAGTATGGTCCTCCAGAAATACCCACAGGCTCTACCAGGGAAGCTGAACCTTGTGACCTGTGACCCAAAGTAGGTTCTTGTGTGTGTGTGTGTGTGTGTGTGTGTGTAGGAGCAGGCCAGGGAAGAATGGGCTGGTGCTAGGAGGGCTTTGTATTTGCTTTTTCCCATATCATTCTGATCCATCATGAGCTATACATTGCTTTCAAGGTCTCAGTCTTCTATTCTGTACAATGCGTGCTGCATAAATTTTGTATTCCAGTCTCTTACTCACTGACTGGTATTTGACTGAACCAAGTTAGGTGGTTAGGTCAGTGCTGGCTTGTAGTGATCTCCCAGAAATGGGTGCTATCCCTGTTCTGGTTCTGGCTCATTTTTACTTTATCGAGTCATCGGAGGTGTGGGAGGGTGCTGGGCTGCGGTGGGTGGGTGGGGGTGGGGAGCTGGGCAGGCTCTCATAGTGTTTCCCTTTTTGCTTGGCTCACAATCCTTCCCAGAGATCTGGGTGGCCTCCTTCTGCCCACCCCAAAGAAGAGGAACCAAAAGGGCAGAGTAAGTGGGGGCAGGAAACGGAAAGGGACTGGGGACAGGGGTGGAGTCATGGTAGGTGGTAATTATAATGGTTCCTATGGGAGGATAGGACCCTGTGCCAAGCATTTCCATTCATTCATAACATGGTAAGGTTGGTAACATCCTTCCTGTATGACAGAGAAGATAACTGAGACCAGAGAGATTAAATAAGTTAAGTGGGGTCACCCATCCTCAGAGCTTGGGAGCCCGAGGACTGAGCAGGGGCCAGTTCAAATGGCTTTGGAATGGCTCTTACCTACCTCCAGGACTCAGGCACTGAGATGAGAAGTCACACAGGCGCTTCCCTCTGTCTGTCTGGGCTCTTATCCTGGGGCTGACAGGACTCTGGGTTCCTCTGGCCTCTCCAATACCCCTGGATCCAGATGTCCTTAAGGAATCCAGGATGCTCTATGTCCCCTCCCTACCAATGCTCCAGGCTGCTGTTGCTTCTTGGAGGATGTCTGAGTCCTATCAGTGCTCTTTGTGTCTGCTGGGAGTCAGAAACTCAGGAGGCAGACATTAGCCTAGCCTGAAGCCTGAAACCCACCCTGTTGCTTCCTGGATACTCTGCAGCTATTTTGGGCCTGGGCCCATGTGCTTCTTGGCTCTGGAACACTCAGTGTAGGTGGCCTCAGACCTTCATGTCTCCATGGACCAGGAGGCCTAGTAGAACATCTGTCAATTGTGTCTTCCCCAGCAGAGGTGTGATGGGCAGTGCTGACACATGGCCTGTGTGGGTGGTGGGGTGTGTCCAAGTCTGGTGCAACTGTAGCAGCACCTCTTTCATTGACACATACATGAAAGCAGGCTAATGTGTGCTCCTGAGACAACCTCACTTTCAGCTCCTGCTGACTGATGAAAAGTGAGATATTTGAAGAAGGCATTCTGCTCTTAATGGACTCATGTGATACTCTGAAACTGTGTGGCTCACCCTGGAGCTTTTGTACCCAGTGAGGTTGCTTGGTGGACTGGAGGAAGTCTCAGACTTGTCTACGGAAGTAGGCAGAGTGGTAGTTGGGCTGTTTGTTGTCTTGTTTATCAAGCTTTTCTTAGGACTTTCCCAGTGGTGAGACAGGGGAAGAAAGAGGAGAGAAGAAAGATCTGGCTTCTGACACAGCTAGCCAGGAGCTCAGATGATGCTCTAAAACTTGATTCCTGGGCTGAGGAGATGGCTTTCAAACATGAGGATCCAAGTTCAATCTCTAGTACAGGCAATGTGCACTTGTAAAAAAGCCAGGCATGATGATGTGCAATTGTAATCCCAGCCCTATGGAGACAGAGACAGGAGCATACTTGGGGCTCTCTGACCAGCAAGCTTAGCATAATTGGTGAGCTCCAGGCCAATGAGAGACCCACTTTCAAAGGAGATGAATGACAGCATTTCTGAGACTATCTAAGACCACCCTCTGACCTCCACATGCTCATGTGTACATGTGCAATCCCACTCACTTGTGTGCTTACATGTGCACACACACATGCACACACATACACTGAGGAATGAGAAAACAATCTCTCTCTGTCCATTTTCTCTACCATCTTTCTGCAGGTTGACTTCCTATACTGTTTATGGTCCTAGCCTTCTGTCCTGTGGTTTAGGACATAGTCTAGACAGTTGAAGGCATCTGTGGCTTGGGTCTTAGGGTCTGCTTAGATTTTCTGAACCTGTTTTTTGTGCCAGTAGAGGAGATGCTGGACTGTCCAGGCTCAGACAGGAATCACCCCTGACCATGGTGCTAATCGAGTACACATATATTTTCTCTGAGGTAGGTTAAAGGGAAACAGGGCAGGTGGATGTGGCATTCAGGGTGTCTCTGGGATCTATTGGGAATCTCCTGGGCATGGGGTGGAAGCATGGATGAACTGCAGGAGGAGCTCACTGGAGTAAGCATCCTGTAAGAAGCTGTAAGTTCAGCGAGGTCCTAACTAACCTAGGCGGAGTCTTCCTTTCTGGGGTACAAGTGAGCATGAGGTCCAGCCTGAACCAAGGACATCCAGGTTTATGCTGGGAGCCATAGCAATCTTTGGAGAAGCTGTCAACTCTGCCTGTAGCACTCTGGACAAGGGGATAGAGGTCCCTGGAGGCAGCTAGAGAGGCTTCGTGTCCTTCTTCATTGTTTGTCTCTCAGGGCCACACAACCTGTTGTCTCTGTAGTGTCTGTGATCAAAGGGCAGTTATCAGAGACATCGCTGTGTCAGCACTGGTGCGTGTGATTGCGAGGATATCCTGTATTTCCTGCTGGAAAGATGAACTTGCTTGCTCACACGGGCTGCCCTCCTCCCATCCCTGCCTACAGGAATCAGGGAAGTGCTCCCAGCTTGATCTAGACCCTCAAATGGGCCCAAGAAGTGCAGCACAGAGTCCATATGTATGTATGTGTGTGTGTATGTGTATACATGTGATGACATAGTCCAGGCACATGAGCATTCTAAGTATATGGATGTGTATGTTCCTGTGTACACATGAACACCTGTCTGCATTCATGCATGTTCATGTGTCCAGATGGGCTTTTATAGGTAAATTAGAGGTGTTCACTTATCTCTGTAAAAGTCTGTGTTAATTTTCATTCACAGTGCACATGTGAGTGTGCACTAGCATATGTCTAATGACTTGTATGTGAGCATATTCATGCCCGAGTAGACATGTGTGCATGTGACCATATGTGCTTGTATGTGCCCATATGTGTGGATGTATACTTATGTCCTGTGTGTACTGATATGTGCAGTTATCCATGTGTAGTGGTTTTTTGACTGTGTACTGAGCATTGAGGAGCAGCAAGTTCTCCGTCTCAGGCATCTTGGATTTGGGAAGGGTTCTAGTTTTTTTGTGGCTTCCAGCTGGGTTTCTCCTTCTCTCCCAGGCAAGGCTATGGGAATCCTTGGTCCTCTTTTGGTTTCCAGGAAGCTGCTGTGTGGGGCCAGCTGCCACAGGGGGCTGTGGTGCAATCTGCTGGCTGAGCCCCTTCCGGAGCTGTGGGTTCCTCTGGGTGAGGGGAAGCTGCCCTTTGTGACCTCCCTGCCTACTGTGGTGCCTCCTGGAGTGCACAACACACCTCTAGGCCCTGCAGCCTCAGCCACCGGAAGCTCTACTTGGGGGACAGGCGAGGAGGGAGGTGCCCTGCCTGGCGCCCCACCCTACACTGTGGCTGCCACCCTGCTGCTTCTCAGCTTTTTTTTCTAACAACCCTGGGGACTTCTCTGGGACCCAGGGCTACACTGCTGCGACCATGATTCGCAGGAAGCGCAGCGTCTCCTTTGGGGGCTTTGGATGGTGGGTGACAGAAGGGGCCGCGACTGGGAGATGAGAGTGGACTTAGAGAATGGGTCTTGTTGGGTGACTGGGCTGCAGGGTTCAGCTTTGGCCTGAGACCTGGGTCTGTGGGGAGCATTTTCAGTTGTCAGGTAGACATGGAGGATCCTGAGGGGCCGTTGGAGGCCAAGATCTGCCTGGCTGTGAGAAGCAAGGTCTGCAAGAGATCCAGAAGGTCAGGGTGGCTGCCACTGTGGGCGTGAGTGTGAGATCGCAGTTGAATGTGTATGACTGTTTTAGTGTGTGCTCCTGTACGTTCATGCATATCTGTGGTTATTTGTGTGTGTGCGCGTGTGCATGTGTGACGTGGCTGTAATCTATGGGTGTATAGTATGTGCCTGGCTGGACAGATGTGCCTTTGAGTGTGACCACGTGTGTTTTCTGATTCAGAGCAAGTACCTACTTTGCTTCTCTGGTGTTCTGTATCCATGTTTGCCTCTCTGGGCTGTTGTGACTTTATGGCAGGAGAACCCTGGACTGCCACTTCTCTAGGGGTGAATCGTGAGGGGAGGGGCAGACCTGTCTTCAACTTTGCCATTCTCTCTGACCCACCTTTGCTCCATTCAGCCCTGCATCCAGCCTTTCGCTTATCCTCTGAGCCACTTTTTTGACACTAAGCTTCTGTCTGTCTCCCCAGAGGCTGAAAGCAGGGCCTGAAGTCAAAGACTTGTCTCACCTCAACAGCTGCATGCAGCTCAACTGGCAGTGCAGCCTAGTGGTTTTTCTTGTCAGTTTCTTTTCAGCTGCTGGGCCCAGGGACGGTGTCTGGGGCCTTGACTGGAATGATGGCAGGCACTGGGGGTGGTAGTGGCAGGAAGGTTGGGGGGACACAGCAGGGGTGTGAGGAGAGGGGCTTTTTCTTTCCTCACTTCCCTCTTTGAGAGCGCTTGGCCATCCATTCTCTCTCAGGAAGGGATTCTGGGCACTCTGTGTTTGGCAGATGCTACAGTGAAGGGTGGCAGTGTGGTACCTGCCCACAGGCCATGTCCAATGCTGGGGGAAGGACTGATGGTGGATCTAGGTCTGATTCACAGTCTGCTTTGGGAGGGTTGTGTGAAGTTGGTCTGGGATCCCTGCAGCCCGGGGCTTAGGTGGGATCTCGTTCTCCCAGACACACCTGTGAGTGAAGTAGGGTACATACACACTCAGAGGGCTTGCCAGCAGAAAGCTTGCTTTGTAAGGCTTAGGTCTTAGTGTGTGTTTTAACTTATCCAGTGTGTGTGTATGTGTGTATGCACCTGTGTGTGCTTATGTGTGCGGGTACATGTGTATGAGTGAACATATATATGTAGAGATTAAAAAAGATACTTTCAGGTGTCATTCCTTAAGTACCATTCACCATTTATTTATTAATTTATTTGTCTATTCAGTTTTAAAGTTCTCAGTCTGTGAGTCCTCTCCATAGAAGTATGCACCATCACAGCAGATTAAGTCTCCACAGAACCTCTGCTCCATTAGCCATTGTCCCCTCTTCTGCTCCCGTCCGTGCCAGCACCAGTGCTGGCTCCGCAGCCTCTCTGATCTTCTTCATTCTGCTTTCACACTGCCGTCCCCATTTTCCTGAGCTCCTCTCCTCCTCAGGGAGGCTGTGTCTTGCAAGTCTGTGTCTGGGCTCACTTTCTTTAATCCAAGGAATCACGAATCCTGCGAAGCCAGTTGTCTCACCACCACGCAAGTGGGTTCTGAACCAAACACAAAGAAGACATCTGGTGCTGTCTTGTACGTTTTGGCTAGCTTCCCCTGGATTTCTGACTTAGGTACTTTTCCCTTCCTAGGGTGAAGTAGATAGTGGGTCACGAGCTTTCTGGTCTGGCGTAGGTACTGTGTTATTCTTGGTGCTGGTGAGCTTCAAGCAGCCAAGCAGGAGAAGAGCCCACTCATTTGTCTGTTTTTGAGACAGGGTCTTCACTGGTAAGGTCTTCACTGATTAGCCTAGGCTGGCCTAAGAGCCCTGGAGATTCTCCCTTCTCTACCTCTGCAGCCCTGGGCTTAATAGTGTGCATCCAACCCTTGACTTAAAAAAAGTGCCTTCTGGAGCTTTATTTTTTATTTTAATATTTATTTATTTTTATGTGTATGGGTGTTTTGCCTGCGTGTATGTCTGTGTGAGGATGCCAGATCCCCTGAAGCTGGAGTTATAGACAGATGTGAGCTGCCATGTGTGTGCTGGGAATTGAACTTGGGTCCTTTGGAAGAGCAGTCAGTGTTCTTAATTGCTGAGCCTTCTCTTCTGCTCCATGGGGCTTTAATTAAGGTCTTAAGCTTGCAAAGCAGGCACTTTGCTGACTGAATTCTCTTCACAGCCCTTAGTGTTTTTATTTTTTTGTCCAGCCCCAACAAGTGGGTCTGTGGTCCAGAGCCTCCGAGAAAACCCGACTGATGGTTTAAACCTGGTCAGGTGAGGTAGAGGACACAGTGTGTCAAGGAAAGCAGTGGGGAGAGTGACTTACTATGTCCTAGGGACTCTATGTGCTTTACAATGTCCACTAAACTGGGTTCCAGATAACAAACCATTCTCTATCTTACTCACCATGGGAGTAAAGACCCTGGCACATCAAACATGCTCAGCAGATGCTGGTGGGATAACCGGGATGTTTCTGATACAATGATGGGTTGAGACCCATTGAGTCTGTAGGGATGTTGTAGGGTTGAAAGTTAGGAAACAGAGCTGGACTGCAGCGTAACAATCATTTGGGCACAGCTGTTAGCTAAGAGGGGATGCACAAATGGTTGGGATACAGAACCTGGAGCCCAGGTCCTCCCAGACGGTGAAGATGATCTCAGATGGAGTTTCAGAAGCTTCGCTGTTGTCAGGGTAGAGAGACAGTGGCATTGAGGCAGGCATGGTGAAGTGAGTGGGACGCTTCCAGGAAGAGAGGAGCTGGTGACTTGGTTTCCCAAAAGGGACAGCCCCAGCCCCCACAGCCCTACCCAAACCACAAGCTCCCAGGGCCACACTCCAGCATGGGAACCCTGGTGGGCAGGCTGCTTGGTGGGAGAGATGTGGGCTCAGGGACCAGCAAGGTCTGCTGTGGTGAGGGATCCTGTCTGAACAGGCAGAGATTGGGAGGGCACACATGAGGGCAGGATTTAGAGCTGCTCCCACCTCAGCTACTGGGGATCTCTGAGAGCTTGTGCTTTCCCTGGGTCTCTCTGGGTTTCACTTTCCCCATGTGTCAATGGGGACCTCATGCCATATTACAGGACTGGTAGAAGAATTAACAGTTCTTGAGAAGATGTAGAACATGTGAATTTGTAGTCATGGGTTACTAGGGTAGCTCTGGCTATGAGCATTGGCAACAGAATGAGCAGTTCTGACTACTGGATAGATATGGATTTACTGGGAGGGGTGGAGGGTCTGCCTTCAGGGTAGAAACCTAAGGAAAGGGCCTGGATAAGGCCTGAGAGAGAGGCTGAGAGAGACACAGGCCACACACCCTGGGTGCAGCTGGCTCTGCTGTTAGGGACTGAGATGAGGGGTGCTGGAAGAGTAGCAGAGAGATGGGATCCTGTTCTTTATTGGGGGGCTCTAGCACAGCTCAGAGCTTAATGTCAATCAGGGATGTCTGGGCAGCTGTGCCCTTGCCTTGTGGGCCCCTCTTCTTTCTGCCCTCTTTTCCCTGAGGGTTTGCCTATGGGAAGGAGTTGAGCTTGCCAACTGGGGCCTGAGTGAACTTTCAGGGTGCCAAGCACCTTAGAGGTGGTGATGAGTTTAATGCCACTGATGACAATAACACCGATGGTGGTGGAGACAATGATAGTGATGGTGATGCTTAGGTGACATTGGTAGTGATGGCCGTGGCATTGAAGGCGGTGGTGGCTCTGAGGTGACACAGATGAAGACTGGTCATGATGGTGACACGGGGGGTGATGATGCTTTTAGTGATGGTTACAACACCGGTTGTGGTGGTGACATGGGTGATGATGATATTCTTAGTGGGAGTGGTGGCACTGGTTGTGATGGGGACGCGGGTGTTGATGGACTGGTAGTGATGGTGGTGGCACTGGCTGTGATGGGGAAGCAGGTGTTGATGAATTGGTAGTGATGGTGGTGGCACTGGTTGTGTTGGGGACGCGGGTGTTGATGAATTGGTAGTGATGGTGGTGGCACTGGTTGTGATGGGGACGCGGGTGTTGATGACATTGGTAGTGATGGTGGTGGCACTGGTTGTGATGGGGACGCAGGTGTTGATGAACTGGTAGTGATGGTGGTGGCACGGGTGTGATATTAAGTGGGTGATGATGGCACTAGCCGGATTGTAATTACTCTTGCTATGATGGTTTAGAGGCTGATGCCTGTTAGTGATGGTGGTGACAATGGCTGTGAAAGTGGCGCAGGTGATGATGACTCTTAGTGACGGTGACAGCACTAGTCACAATGGTGACATGGGTGAAATGACCTCTAACCAATAAAAGACGGGAAGAACATTGCCCACGGCTTCTCTGGTGGGTAAAGGAACCCCCTTTCCAGCCATAAGGGCTGGCATATGTGGGGGTAAAAATAGAACCTCACACAGGGCCTCCTTTGCCAGAGTAGGTGGTGCAGGCNGGGAGCGCTGCTGTGTGTAGCAAATGTGCTCTTCCCTGCTCCCAGTTTGAACCAATCTGCAGCTCTCCT
Organism: Ellobius talpinus; assembly: GCA_001685095.1. NCBI lineage: Eukaryota > Metazoa > Chordata > Mammalia > Rodentia > Cricetidae > Ellobius > Ellobius talpinus. The sequence continues at coordinate 10,394 of LOJH01031324.1, forward strand.
TGCAATCTGCTGTTGGCTTCTGTCCCAGGGGTGGAACCTGCCTGATGGAAGAGCATCTCCTGGAGCAGGAGAGTTCCTGTGGCTGAGGTGCTTGTATCTCCTGTGGCATCTACACAGAAAGTTGAGGGCTCTAGATCAGCATTTCTCAGCCTGTGCGTTGCAGCCCTTTTGGCAAGCCTCTACCTCCAAAAATATTTACATTACAATTCATAACAGTAGCAAAATTATAGTTACGAAGTATCAACAAAAATAATTTTATATTTGGGGGTCAGCACAGCATAAGGAACTATATTCAAGGGTTGCAGCATTAGGAAGGTTGAGAACCACTGCTCTAGAGTCAGACCCGGCCAGAGCATTCACCCCATGAAGCCGAGTTTCAATCTCTAAAATCCCGAGTTCCTTTCTGTTTCAGTTTCATTTCTGCTGCAGTGACAGAAACCTGACCAAAGCAACTTTAGGGGAGAAAGATCCCTGAGAGAAGCCAAGGCAGGAACTTGAAGACAGGCCTGCTTGTTATTGCATGCAACATTACCTTTGAGCAAGGAGCTCATCTCACAGTCAAAGAAGCATAGCAGGAGCCATGGAGGATGCTACTGTCTATCAGTCTGTCAGGCTTAGGCATCCATACATAGATACACACACACACACACACACACACACACACATGCACACACACACGTAGAAAGTTGTTTCGATTCTTTTTCGTTTTATTATTTTTAATTATATGTATGTGTCTGTGTGGGGGTATGTATATATGAATGCAGGTGCCCACAGAGGCTAGGCATGTTTGATGTTCCTGGAGCTGGAGGTCCAGGTGGTTGTGATGCCCCCTAATATACAGGTGCTGGGAATTGAACTTGGGTCCTTTGTAAGAACAATATGTGTGTTTAACTGTTGAGCCAGCTTTCCAGTTTTCAACTAACTTTCTTGTACAGTTCAGGACTACGTACCTAGAGAATGGTGCTGCCCACAGTAGGCTAGGGCCTCCTACATTGATTGCCAGTTAAGACAATCTCCCACAGATATGCTCACAGGCCGCTCTGATCTAGGTATTTCCTCTTTCTAGACAGTTTCAGTTGTGTCAGGTTGACAGAAGCCAGGGGAAAGCTTCTCATGGGGGGGTGTGTGTGGCTCAACCCTTATGGAACTCTGATTTCCTTTCTTGAACTGGAGGAAAGATTGCCTCGTGGCAGCTTTTCTTGTAGGGCAGATGCAGAAGGGAGCCTGCATCCCCACACTGACTGAAGTTTTTGTTTTTCTCTTGGCAGGATTGACAAAACCATGCTGGCAGGTCTGAAGGTCAAGTGAGTAGCCCTTTCCAATTCTTCTTGTTTTTTGTTTTTTGAGACAGGGTTTCTCTGTAGCTTTGAAGCCTGTCCTGGAACTTGCTCTGAAGACCAGGCTGGCCTCAGACTCAGAGATCTTCCCGCCTCTGCTTCTGAGGTGCTGGGATTAAAGGCGTGTGCCACTACTGCTCGGCCCCTTTCCAGTTCTTTAGAGGTCAGAGATGACAACAGACTGGTGTCCCTGTTATGAAGTAACAGGCCCCTGAGCCCTGGGACCTGGTCTGTCCATATTGTGTGTGACAGGCAAATGCTATTTACTGTCAGATTCCAGGCTCGGCTGAAGGGGCTTCTGCTCTGGAGGAGGCTGGGTGGGCGTCTTGAGTCCTGGATATCCAGAGAAAGGCAGAGGCGTGAGTGACAGCAGCAGGAGCAAGCATGGTAGGAATGCGATTAGTGGGGATGACTTTCGGGCTGCACTCTTATTGAAAGAAAGATGTATTTTCTATTATTTAAATTTTTATGTAAAGTCTCAATTCCAAGAGAGCATCTTTCTAACATTTTCTATCTATTTGTAAATATTGTCCTAGGACCTCTTTCTTAAATTATTATTGTTTCACTCTGTGTGCATGGATGTTTTGCCTGCAAGCTTGTCTGTACATCATGGATGTGCCTGTTGCCCGCAGAGGCATAGGATTCCCAGACATTGGAGTTACAGACAGTTGTGAGCCATCTGTGGGTGCTGGGAATCAAACCCTGGTCCTCTGGAAGAACAACAAGTGTTCTAAGCCACTGAGCCATCTCTCTAGCCCCTAGAACCTCTTAAAACACCATTAGTATGTGTGTGTGGGATCAGCTGGCCATTGAGTCATCTGTTACTGACTGGTCACTCTGTGAGCCCAGCCTGGAGGCTCTCTGAGGCTTCCACACCACAAGTCTTAGGCCTGGGAACTGTAGGCTTAGGCCTGACACATGGTTGCTGGTCTCTGTGGAAAGGGTGAGCAGAGGCCCCTTTGTCTTGAAACTGTTGTCTTCCCTTCCCTCACCCCCTTCATTCTGTTCCCCTTTCTGTTCTGTAAACTATTTGGTCATTATCATTATGCCTTCTCTCAAGAGACTTACCCAACTTTAAGAACCTTCCATGTACACGCCTCTCTTGGGCCTACTCCAACTGAATGAATTGAAAAGATAGAAAATTCTAGAAGGAAAAAAAGCATCGATAACTACTGAAGATATATTTTTGCTGCATGTGAATTAGTTTGTACATGAAAATTTGTACAAGGGTTCAGTGGGTATGCACAAAGCCCTGGGTTCACTTAGCAGAACACAGATGCATACACGCACATACACACACACACACAGACAGACACAGACACACACACACACAGGCACACATAGGCACACACAGACAGACAGACAGACACACACACACACAAAGAGACAGACAAACACACACACATACATTCTTTAACAAGTGGCTTCTCTGGTTGTCCCTGCTCCAAATCAGCTAAAGTGAGTCATCTGGTTGCCAGTGTTGGCTTTTCTGGGTATAGGTGCCAGGATCAAAACAGTCAGACTTGAGGGTTGGCATGCGTGGGGATAAGAATAGAAGGCCTTCCTTCCACTCAGTTGTAAGATGAGGGCTTGAGGAGGGAAGCAGGTGAGCAGGGCTTGGGAGACATTTTAGTCTTTCCACAGAGTTGAGGCCAGAAATGCCCATGGAGCACCCTTGGCTTCTAAAGCTGCTCTCAAGCTGGGGAAGGATGATTGGGCCACTGTCCAGTGTGGTGTGTACATCAGCACAGCCCAATTTAGGGCAGGCTGTCTAGGCAGTACACTGAACTCTTCAGTTTCATTTCCTTTTGCTTTGTTTTCTTTGTGCTAGGAATTGAACCCAGGAGCTTGTGCATGCTAGGCAAGTGCTGTTCCACTGAGCTCTATCCAGCCATTTTTAAAATTTATTTTGTGCATGGGATGGGGCACATGCTATGGCGCTTGTGTTATGGTCAGAGGACAGCTTGCTGTACTCAGTTCTCTCCTTTCACCGTGTGGGTTCCAGGGATCGAACTCGGGTCATCAGGCTTGGCAGCAAATGCCTTTATCCATGAGTCATCTTGACGGCCCTGGTTTTACTTTTAAAAATGCTTTGTGTGTGTGTGTGTGTGTGTGTGTGTGTGTGCAGAGTCCAGAAGAAGGCATAGGATCCCCTGGTACTAAAGTTACAAGTGGTTGTGAGCTGTCCATTGTGGGTGTTGGGAATTGAACCCAGGTCCTCTAGAAGTGCTCTTGTCCATTGTGACATCTCTCCAGTCTTGTTCTTTTTACTTTTTAAAATGTGACACAGTGTTTCATTAAGTTGCCCAGATTGGTCTTCTATTGCATTAACTTTTCCTAGAGTGTTGTGAACGAGAGGTCTGTTCAGCTCAGGTAGGGCGCCAATGACAGACCAAAGAAAGGACTTCATGCAAGTGTAGCTTGGTGAACTAATGAATTGAGTTGGGGTGACTCACAGGAGCTTGGCTGAGGGGGTACCTGCAAGAGTGTGGACAACTTACTGGCCACTATGCCACCCAAGAAAGGCCCTTCCTCCCTAACAACTGTTAGGTGCTTGTTTTTCCTTTGGGGGAAAGGCTTGTAAGAGCCTCACGTACCAGTAAATCCTTCCCTGCCTCCTGTACCCTCTCTCCCTTAGAAGGGAGTACTTTTAGCCCAGTCTTGTGTCTCAGGTGGATAATCAGAGATGCTATGATAGCAATGGCCATGTTAGGCCTGGAGGACGGAGAGAACAACACCTTGAGTCTGTAATCCTTCTGCTCTGTCTCTCCAGCAGCCAGGATTACAGGCCTATATATACTTTCATCTTTTGGCAACACATCTGGCCTTTTCAGAGCTTCCCAGGGGTATCTGCATATTGAACAGGGTGTGAGGTATTAGACAGGGTTGCTGAGGGACATGGGGGTAGAAAAGTGTTTTTTTTGGGGGCTGCTTTGAGCCATCTAGGGCAATTACAGCAGTGGTTTATAGAGGCCCTGTTTGTTTTAAGCAGAACTATTTGTAACCTGTAAAGGAGGGGGCATGTAGAGTGGTGTGAAGAGCTGGGGGGGATGGGGCAGTGCTGAGAGTTGGCTCCAGTAGGGTCTATGAATATGTGGGGGACAGAGTGCAGGCGTGGGGGACACGGCATTGAGATGGTGGTGTCCTGCAGGGTGTAGGACTGAGTTTCTGGCTTTAAGATCTGTTGACTCCAGGAAACAAATTTTAAACTGATTGTGGTGGCACCTGCCTGTAACTTGATCACTTAGGAGGGAGGGGTGGAAGATCTGGAGTTGACAGGGAGTTCCAGAGTTCAAGGTCATCCTTGGCTATTGCCTGGGACATAAGAGACTCCGCCTCAAAAACAAACAAACAAACAAAAACAAAAAGCAAAAAACAAAAAAACAGAACAAAAGCTTTGGTGTGTAGTCTGGTTAGGCTAAAGATGGGAAATGATCCCACCTAGTATGTTTTAAGGAACCCAAGAGAAGCTCAGGAGGGTTTGAACCAGATGCTGGAGGCCTATGAAAGTTCAAGTAGAATCTTGAACAAGAAGAACAAAGTTGGGGCTAGAGGGATGGCTCAACAGTTAAGAGCACTGACTGTTCTTCCAGAGGACCTGGAAGAACACCCACATGGCAGTTCACAACTGTCTGTAACTTCTTTTCCAGGGGATCTGACCCCCTCACACAGATATACATGCGGGTAAAACACCAATGTACATAAAATACAAATAAATAGATTGTACTTCCTGCAACCAGGTGTTTATTTCCTGCCCCACCCACCTGTTCCCAAATACTGGCTGTTGCTTCCCAAATTACCACACAGAGGCTTGTATTACTTAGCTTATAACTCAGGCTTGTTACTAGCAAACTCTTACACTTTAATTAACCCATACTTCTTATCTATGTTAAGCCACATGGCTTAGTACCTTTTCTCAGTACATAATTCTCATTTTGCTTCTCTGCATTTGCTTGCAACTCTTTGACTCCACCCTCCCTCTTCCCAGAATTCTCCTAGTCTTGTCACCCCACCTATATATCCTGCCTGGCTACTGGCCAATTAGAATTTTACGAAACCAGTTTGAGTGACAAATCTTTTCAGTGTACAAGAAGATTATTCCATAGTAACTTCCCATGTTAAAATTTACCATAAAGCTATTGGTGGCATGGAATTATCATAAATCTAGTACTATAGACCAATGGGATAGAATTCAGAGTCCAGAAATAAACCATTGCAGGTGATTTTTTTTAAAAAACAACACTGCAAGACAATTTTACGGAAAATTAAAAAAATTTTATTTTACTTTATTTTTTTTGAGACAGGGTTTCTCTGTGTAGTCCTGGCTGTCCTGGAACTTGTTCTGTAGACCAGGCTGACTTTGAACTCAGAGATTTTCCTGCATATGTCTTACAAGTGCTGGGATTAAAGGTATGTACCAACATGGCCTGGGAATTTATTTTACTTTATATGCAGTGCTTTGCCTACATATGATTATGTGTATTATGCATATGCTTGGTTCTTGCAGAGACCAGAAAAAGGCACTGGATTTCCTGGAACTGGATTTCCTGGAACTGGAGTTACAGATAGTTGTGAGCCACCTTGTGGGTGCTTGGAACTGAACCTGGGTCCTCTGCAAAAGCAACAAGTGCTCTTAACCACAAAGCCACCTCTTCATCCCCTAATAATGAAAAATTTAAAAAGGAAATCACTATGAGATATTACAGCATGCTCCCTGTAATGGCAATTATCTTCACCATTATCATTGATTATAATAATGATTGGAACTTTCATGGCAGACATATAAAATGGAGCAGCTGCTTTGGGAAACAGTCTAACAGTTCCTGAGGAGGTGAAGGCATAGAGTCCTGTCCAGCAACCAGTACTCTCAGACACACATTGAAGGGCAATGAAAACATGGCTGTGTAAAACCCTACACACTAATGTCCTTTTTTCCTCTTTTTTTATTGATTTTTATTGAGCTCAACATTTTTCTCTGCTCCCCTCCCTGCCTCTCCTCTCCCCCTTCAACCCTCCCCCAAGGTCTCCATGCTCCCAATTTACTTAGGAGATCTTGTCTTTTTCAACTTCCCTTGTAAGTTAGATCTATGTAAGTCTCTCTTAGTGTCCTCATTCTTGTCTAAGTTCTCTGGG
>LOJH01031325.1:0-13708 GCA_001685095.1 Ellobius talpinus
AGCAAAATTCTTCACAGACCTCTAAAGAACAGTACTCAACTTCATATGGAAAAGTAAAAACCCAGGATAGCCAAAACAATCCTGTACAATAAAAGAATTCTGGAGGCATCACAGTCCCTAACTTCAAACTCTACTACAGTGCTACAGTACTGAAAACATCCTGGTATTGGAATAAAAACAGATAGATCTTATAATTTAATTGAACCTGTTTTGTTTCATCTACGTTTTACCTTGGGGCTTTTTACCTTTCTTTCTGTTGTTCAGCTCTGTGTCTGACTGACTAGCAGCTGCCTAACTGACCAGCCCTAGGTGTCTCCCTCTCTTTCTCCTTTATTCTTTTCTCTCTCATGATTTGATTTCTCCTCCTACTTATTCTCTCTTCCCACCAGCCCTGTCTATCCCTCTTCTCCTAGCTATTGGCCATTCAGCTTTTTATTAGACCAATCAGATGCTTTAGGAAAGGCAACACATTTTTACATGGTTAAACAAATGCAGCATAAAGAAATGTACCGCATCTTTGCCTAGTTACAGTAGTAGCTGACATCATAAACAAATGTAACACATCTTTATATAGTTAAAGTAATATTCTGCTACACTTGATGTAAACACTAAAAAGGATATGCAAGATATTGCAGAGACAGCAGCCAAAATATCTGTGCATGTGACATGAGAATCATTTATTTTCATATAAACCCTGAAGTAGCTGGTTTTAGAAAGAAGTATTAACTATTTAAACTAGGCTTATGGATTTATCCAGTTAACATTAATCCACAAATTCTGTAATAAATGTTCTAAATTTCTTCTTTTGAGTAATGTTTCCATCTTTTATTGCAATTTGGTTTAAATAATTCTATAAATTCCAGATGGGATTGGGGACTAGAGGGGATAAAACTTGGCTAAAATGTGGCTTGATTTGAGGACTTGTAAATTTTTATTTTGTGCAATTTTATATGGAACATTCTTCTTTGGTGAGAATATTGAGACTTATGCTATATTCAGAGAAATAAAGATTTGAAACAGTTTTATAGAAATTGAAGTTTAGGGCAGGTGACATTTCACAGTGGGTAAAGAAAGGCATTATCCATGCAAACCTGAAGAAGGGAGTTTGACCCTCAGGACCTATATTAAGGTAGAAAGAAAATAACTGACTCTTCAAAGAGGTCCTCTGACCTCCATACATGTGTAGGGGCACACATGCACCCCATATGCATCACACATGCAACTCCACATGAACCCATTATATATAATAATAAATAAAATTAAAATTTAATTATTTACAAAAGCAATAAAAATCATATGTTAATTTTCAGTTTTGCAGTTAATCTTTTATCATGAACAATTAGGTTTATTTTACAAAATCAAATAATTATTTAATGAACTAAGTTCAGATAATCTCATATTAGTAAAATTTGTGATATTAATTCTTTAATTTAGTAAAACATATACAAAAGGATACATATATCTTTAATATCTTTATTTTAGTGTAAATTTAATGGTATTTGAATACTTACTGTATGATTTCATGCAGACATGAAATGCCTGAAATACTTTTAACATACTAATAGGAATTATATCTTAAATCTTACAAAATTATATATTTCTATTTATGTAACTGACTTATGAACCCATACAACTTTCTTAACATTTTCTTAGGAACATAACACTTACCTTACCCCAAACACTTATATTAATTTAAAAGTATTTATAAAAAAATAGAGCTGTATAGTTCTGTTCTGTATGTATTTCCTAGCCAAATCAGGTCACGAAAATTTTATGTTTTTGGTTTTGATGTAAATATTATGATGGTTCATGCCTTTTTAAGTTAAAAAATTTGTTAAACAGTGAACTATTTAATATCCTTGTATAAAACTTTGGAACAGATCTACCAAAAAGCTATAAAGATTACAATTTAATCCATTATAAATGATAATAATTATTTCTGCTGTATAACAAGATCATTTCACCAAATAGCAAATGAGTATGAGTTTACTCATTTCTTCACAGCAAATCACAGAGGAAAAAGTAAGCAAATTAAAGACACCTGTTGTGTTCATAGTCATTTCAGTATCCACTTTCAAGTTTAAACAAATTTGCTCAAATAAACTTAAAACATAAATTATTCAAATCTGTTGATTGCATTAGTTTGCTAACTTAACTGTTATTTTTATCAAAAAGAACTTCTTTAACTTTGAAACCTTTGGTAGCATGGACTTAAAATTAGCATGCATTACTCTGCACTTTGGCTGCTACCTGATCTGCTTTTGTCCTATTTCTTATCAGCAATAATTACATCTTCAAATAAATAAATTGAAAAAAAATTGACCATTCTCACTTATTTGAATCACTTTATCTTCTTAATTTTGAAGACAGGACATTCTCTCAATTTCTTTCTGTGTTCCTGGCTAGTTTGTTTAAACTTACATCCTAGGTTCCCTTTTCCTTAATCATCTAAGTATTGGTGAGCCCAATTTTAAGATTAAGAAAATCAAAAAGAGAAAAAAATAAACAAACAAAAACAATAACACACAAAAAAAGTATTTCTATGTTCTTTCTTGGCATTGTATTTCAGTTGCTTCTTAGATTACATCACACATTGTGGTGACTCTAAATTTAAAATGCCCAACCTAGGAGTAGGCAGCAGGCTCACACTCTGACTGATTCTTCCTCATATTGATCGTATCCCACGCTTGAATTCTCCTACAGTGAATGTGCTACTCTCATCAACCCTCATCTTTCTGTCTTGTCTATTTTAGTTAATGGAAACCCTAATCATTTAATAAATTTGATTTTCAATTAGTTCAGTTCATCACTAGGCACAATTAAGTTATTAGAGGAATTTTCTTTTTAACAAAGCAGTCATTATGCATGGAGAAGAAACCAGAAGAAATGAACCAGGAAACATGAGAAGAATTTAAGGGAGGGAAGTAGAAGATTGACATGATCACATGATACAACCAATACTAGTCTGTCTTGAAATCCCCCTGCTACACCTATTAATTCAAAACTGTTCATTTTAGCCTCATGTAGATTTTTATGGAAAGAGCAGAAACCTGCCACATTCTTCATCAAAATATCAACAGAATGGTCTTTAGGCCATTTGCCAATATTCTTCCTACCTGAAGCCTCCTGAAAAGGGCCCTCCATTCCATATCACACTTGGCACAATTGTTTTCTTTGCTTCCACTATAAGGCCCATTAACCCCCACTTAAAGTGGACAGCTATATTTCGTGTTCAAAATATCCAAGTCCACATTCTGCCAACAAGCAGTTTGGTAAGGCCTGTGATAACAAAACCCCGCTCCTGGCACCAAAGCCTATCTTAGTCACTATTCTAGTGCTGTGAAGAAACACCACGAGCAAAGCAATTCTTATAAAATAAAGCATTTAATTGGGGGTTTGCTTGCAGTTTTAGAGACTTAGTCCATTATCAGGGTTATGGCAGTCCATATGGTAATGGACAAGTAGATGGGCACTTTACTTCCTGATTTTCAGGCAGCAGGAAGTGAGAAAGTCCAGGCCTGGCATGGGATTTTTAGAACCCCAAAGTCTACCTCCCAGTGAAACAATTCCTTCAACCTGCTCCATCTTTTATATTATCAAAGATGTAGATAGTTTATTTCCTTTGTGTTATTTGTGTCAAATGTAGACTTATTAGCTGGATGAGCATCAAATTTCTAGGAGCTAAAAGAGTCACATGAGAATTTGTGTCTTCAAATCTGTTCTACACAAATATGTGAAGATGTCTTGTCAAAAATGAAGTCACATACTGTCCTGGCTAGTTTTGTGTCAATTTAATACAAGCTGATTAAGAGAGGATGGAGCCACAATTGAGAAAATTCCTCCATAAAACTGAGCTATAGGCAAGCCCTGCAGGCATTTTTTTTTAAAATTTGTGATCGATATGGGGAGCGCTGGTGGTCTTGGGTTCTAAAAAAGTACAAACACTGGGCAGATAAATTTCAGGGTAAGTGAATTATCTTTTTGTCAAATAAGATAGCGATTATAAGAATCCATGAATACTCTAATTAAAAGTACCCACAAAGACAACCACTGAAAGTAAGATCCTTCTTCAAAGGGAATAATGATGAACAATGATATGGAAGCATAAGCCAAATAAACTCTTTCCTACCCAAGGTGCCTTGGTCATGGTGTTTCATCTTTGTATTAATATAATAACCCTAAGACACATATACGATTTGTGCTGTTGAAATCTTCGAATTGCTTCAGACTCATAAAGATAAGATCCTGAATGCTGGTCAGGACATAAAAGAACCATATTGACTGTGAGCTTTTTGGCTGTCCTGGTAACATTTCTCATTATCTCCCACAATACAGAGCATACACACACACACACACATACGCACACACGCACACACACAGACACACACACAGATACAGACACACACACACGCAGAGACACACACAGAGACACACACACATACAGACACACACACAGACACACAAACACACAGACACACACACAGACACACACACACACACACCACAAAACTCTCCAGCGGCATTATCTTCTTTCTGTTACCTCATTGTGTGTATATTTCTTCATGAAGACGTTGTAATAACTTCTTGGATTAGCCTTTCCTCCAAATGCAGGCATAGGTAGCTTTCTCTACACTACCAGGACTTCGCTCAGTTTTCAAAATAACCTTAGTAGATATACAGATAAAGTTGCCAAGGTAATGCAAAGTGTTCAAATGTTCTGTATATTTCCCAGGTTACTGTCAATTTATAATAGTATGGCACATTGTGAAGTTATAGTATTACAGTTTTAGAGTTTTAAGCTATAATTTATTAGTATTTCCTTATTATCTACACATTTTTCATGTTCCAGAAGCATAGCAAAATATGCTAGATAATGGCTTGATGCTGTGGTATTTTAAATAAGAATGTCCCCTGTAGGTTCACATATTTGAATGCTTAGTCATCAGAGATTGGAACTACTTGGGAAAGATTAGTAGGTGTGGCTTTGTTGGAGGAAGGGCATCATGGGGGGACAGGCAACTTTGAAGATGTGAAAGCCTAAGCCAGGCTCCATGTCTCTTCCTGCTGCCGATGGATCTGGATGGAGAATTCTCAACTACTTCTCAAGCAACATGTCTGTCTGTGTGTCACCATGCTCCCTGCCATGGTGATAATAGACTAAGCCTCAGAAACTGTAAGCAAACCTCAATTAAATGCTTTCTTTTATAGGGGCCGCTATGGTCATGATGTTTCTTTCCAACAATAGAACTGTTTGTATGTCCCCTCTAATTGTTTTTTTTGGGGGGGAGAGGGATTTTTTATAATTAACTACAGAACTTTAAATATATATATTTAAAGTCTTGTCTACCTATAATGATCACATCAACATTGATGCCTCTTCCCTGGCCTCCTGAGTCTCAGATCAAATTTATAATCTGCAAATATTTTCTCCTAGTATGTTGCTTACCCCAATTTATAGATCCTATATATGGGAAAATTCATTTTCCTAGCACTGCCCAAATTTTTGCAAGTCAAATGGGGAAAAAGTAGCCTAAAACACAATACACTGAGGACTCATTCTATTTTAATATGTAATTAAAATACTTATTTTATATATAAATATATATATAAAGTTGTTATAAGTATAGTTGTATGCTATCCTTCAATACAAAACAATTTTGCATCATCTGTGAGGAGAAGTTTGTTTGTGTATTGTAAATGAACTTTACCTCAACAGTGAATGCATTCGGCTGCATGACAAAAACCACTTTATGTGATGTCTTTTCTGTGGTAGTTATTCAGAAAAAGAAAAAGACTACATCATCATTAAAGTCAGGAACAGGAAACAGATCCTCAGTTGCACAGCTTTTAAGTACAAACAAAGCACAAAGCAGGTAGAATAATTCATTTGCATCACCACCCAGGATGGTGCATGTGCATCAGTGTCAGGAGTTTCTTCAACTTCAATGTTTGCATCTAGAAATTGTTACTGTCTGGGCATTAATTTCAGTTTTGGAAGAAAATAGATAATCAAATTAAATGTTAGTCCTTTGATAGTTTCCTAAACATGAAAAAATCAACCTGATATGTTTTTATTTCTTGGGTTTCACCATTTTTCATTAATGCTCACTAAAAGAGCTCCTTTTGCTATTTGTAAATTCTTTAAGACAACTAGTAAAATTCAATTCCCATAGCATGAAGACCAGAAATGGAAGATAATTCTAGAGATGTGCCATGTACCCTTATTAGCCACTGTTGTAAACTATTGTGAAGTTGTGTATATGCAGAATGAAATTGGTGGCCTAAATGTGACATAGTTAAGTAAGAGGTTTGCCTAAGAATATGTGTATACTTAGCATAGTCTTTCCAGGGCATTCTGCGTCAGGGTTCCATGACCATTGGGACCGACCAAAGTAAGAAGCTGGTTTATATAATGAGCTGCATTTTCAAGAGAAAATTTATAAAATACACATATTCTTCCAAGACTAGTTGGTTTATATGAATGGATTTGCTTGGAAAAGAAGGAAAAAGAAAGAAAAATCCAATGGCAGAGTGTAGTGAGAAGAGGAGGGTAGAGAGACTGCAAATGGGGGTCGGGGGTGGAAGAGGGTTGAGAACTGCAGACTGTCATGATATCTGTCATCAGTTCTCAGAGTATACAAAGCTAGAGTACCATTTATTGCTCAAACTCCAAACTGATCAGCTTTCCAAAATCATGAACTGGAACCTTCATCAACTGAATTAACATTGAACTTAAATTGTTCAGGCTTACCAAATGATTGAAGGGTTCTGTTTAATAACTTACTTAAAAAGTTGAGTTGTCTTAGTCCTGTTAACCAACCCTCTCTATTGTTTAGAGAGATGTGTAGTAAAATGTTTTTATACATGTAACTATTTACATTAACTAAGTTGTCAAACATTTTTTAAAAATAATTTATAAAGTATCTGTTTTTATACATGTAACTATTTACATTAAATGAGTTTGTATGCTCCAAAATAAAATAATCAAGTGAAGACAATGAGCCATTTCTGAATCTACTATAAAGCTACATAATTCAATAAATTGAAAGAAATCTCTATCAAAATATTTTATGGGGTCATGGCAAGGTTTTATTACTTTTAAATCAGAAAAAGACACTTGAATGTCTGCATGAGGTTAAATATATATTATTGTAACATGAATTATTTTGTTATGTATTAGATTTCATCCCCTTTCAAATACCCTTTTTTCTGGCAAATATTTCTTGGCATAGCTTCCTGTGAACTCATATATATCAAATATCTGTATATCATAACTACAGATATGTGCCACTGACTGATACAAAGTGTATAAAGCATCATACCATGCTTTAGCTATCTAACAACATGACATATAACTTGGACATATTATATTTAATTGATTTAAAACATATTTAAAAAGTAATATGTGCTGCCTGGAAAAAATATTCAATAAATATATGTTTTAAATATGAAGAATTTAATGTGCCATCTATGAAGTGTGTTCCCTGAGGAAATGTTTACAACACTACGTATTTGAAGCAGCCCACCCACTTCAAAGTTTTCTGTTTCTTTCAGATCAGGATGGCACATAATCAAATCTTTTGAATATACTAAAGAGAGCTTAATGGACAAAAAAATTGTAGTCAGCCTTTAGGAATAGAAGAATAAGCATGGATCTTTCCATCTTAAGGCCTGCACCTACCCCTACGACCCTACATACCGCATGTCTATAAATACTATAAAATGACTACATTGTTTGATATTTTCATATTCACAAAATACTAATTACTTCTCAAAACTAGCTGTCATTTCTCAGCATTGCTTTGAGGACTGTAAAACTAAAGACAAATATCATGGGTATTTAGTTAAATCTAGACAAGAACTTGCGATTAATCCTTGATACTAAAGTTAAAGAACTTGGATTTAGCTTTCATGAATAGACCTAAATATATTGAGGACTTAAATATCTCCAATCCACAATTATCAACAGTGCATTGAAAACTAGATGTCACAGATTCCATAGGAGAATACAATGCAAAGCAATGCCTTATGCTGTTTTCATTTTTTGAAACGGTCATTAATTTTTGGATAATACCTTTTCCATCAAACCTGCTTATTTCCTTAAGTGTCCAGAGACAACTTTCCTTGTGTGTACTCTCCTGAAAGTTTGATACCGAGGCTGTGTCTACCTCAGTGAGTGAGGATGACCCTTACAGAACAAGTGTTTGCCTTTCCACGTGAATTATATGTCCTTAATGATGCTGAAATATTTGGGAATATTTTTTGGGTAGTTAAAGGTCATAGGTCACCATAGAATAACTGTTAAAATTGTAGGGCCGCTGTCAATGCCATACACACTTACACATGTATATAAAAGGCTAAAAAGGAAAAAAATTACATTTTAAATTTTTTTGAAATTTTAAAATTAGAATCCATTTCTTTAATAAATTTTCTCTGTTTTATTAAATTTAAAGCTCCAAACATTTCTGTGAGGCCACAGTTCGTTCTCCCTAAGCAGTTAGCAGCCCTGGGGGGAGCTTTGGAAAAGCTTTAGTTTTAAAGTAGACATGATGGAGAGAAATGAACTTTAATACAGGGATCTGAGTAAAACCTGTCATTGAAAACTTACTCAGAACGGAAACTTCAGTTCAGTCCAAAGTAAAGTAAATCATTTTTGCATTAATGAAGAATATTTAGATATTATCAAAATTTCCTAAGATAATTATAATATTTCTTATCTTCTCTTATAGCTGTTTTCTTTCTGGTGTCAGTGTTTGGAGCTTTGGATTAAAAAAATAGGAAATATGAGAATAATCTTTTTTTTCAAAGCTGAGGACCAAACCTAGGGTCTTCTGTTCGCTGACAAGTGCTCTTTCGCTGAGCTAAAGCACCAACTCCATTTTTAAAGAAAAGGTAATTTATTTATTTTCATTTTATGTGAATTAGTATTTTGTCTGCATGTCTGTCTGTGTGCAGGTGTCAGATTTTGCAGTTACAGACAGTTGTGAGTTACCATATGAGTGCTGGGAATCGAACATGGGTCTTTTGGAAGAGCAGTCAGTGCTTTTAACCACTGTGCTATCTCTCCAACAGAGAATAATTTTAAAATCATCAACTTAATGTGTGCTTCTCATTTTATTGCAGTTCATGAAAAAGTTTCAATATATTTAATTTCTTTTCTTTTGGTCTAATAAGAATGAATAGGATTTTCTAGGTATTATTTAGGAAGTTTATTATAAATATGATAGTGTCAATCTGTAGTAAAACTGTTAATTGAATCTATTGAATTCCTTCCTGTTGGTGTATAAAATATGAAGGCTTCCACATCTTGGGATATATTTTAATTTGTTACAAATAGGACAGGTCTATTTTCTGTTCGTCCTGCTCTTAGTAATACAATATTCATTCCTTTTTTCTTGACAGCATACGTTTAAAGTTGCTGGCACAAAGCTAGCTCAGTGGTATCATATTAAGTAGCCCTGGAAATATTCTGTCTTTATTTGGAAGATGGGGTGTAAAGGAAGAAACTCAGACCGGATGCCTATAGGTGTTCCTCTAGGGTAGAAGAACTTGCTTCGACTAGATCGTATTGTATATATGACATTTGATCTCAGGTTCCTCAGCTATAAAATTATATCACAGGAATGTGAATATAATTCAGAAAACAAAGAAAAAGTATAGGGTATATATACTTTTGTGGGATAGATTTATATTTTTTTTAATTTGAAACACTTTGGTGGAAACAGATTTGAACTTTACAGAGTAATAGATGGTAATTAAGTTCCAAAACAAACAAACAAAAAAATAAGCTGTGTCTCTCTTAAAAGTACTTTCAACTTGGTGTTATATATACTTAAAAAGCTATTTATGATAAAATTCCAGAAAAAAAGTTAAGTTAATAATTTCTATTAACATTATATTTGCCTTAATATGACCCCAGCAAGGAGTTCTTTAGAAATTAAATATTGGTTAATATCTGAAAGGATAGTGACAATCTATCTGAAGACCCTGGTTTTCATAATCTTTAAAGAGAAAAGAAAACAGAAAAATATAATAAAAAATTCTCTACTCATTTTAACAAGCACTTGAAATATTTCTAAACCATTTGCTTATGGTAACCTGTTTGTCATGGCCTATATTTTGAAAAGGTGTGTAAGCTCTGCTTTACTAAATAAAATTTTCCTTCAAGAAAGCTAATTTTGAAAGTAAAAACATAGAAATAGCAAAATTTGTAATAAACTGAACCAATCTCTAGGTAGAATGTATATATTTAAGGAGGGAACAGAGGACATAGGAGTAAGGCAGAGAGAAAAACAGAGAGGAAGGGAGAGAGAGAAAATGTGCCTAAGAAGGTTTGCCAAAATTGTTTGGGTGTTTGTGCATGTATATAATGATATAATGTCACCATATGAGGCACAGAGATTATTATTTCACTTGTTTATTAAGAAAAGGACTGAAGCCCCACAGGCTGGCAGTATTTATGTTACATTCCATCTTTAAGTAGAGGGGAAGAATGTCTTCATGCCTTCCATATTTGATACTTCTAGAAGTTAGACTTCTTTTATATTCCCAGATTCATAAAAATTGCAAAAAAGAGTAAAATATATGAATTAAATATGTTCAATAACACTGAAATCTCAACATCATAAACAAAACACTCCTAAAATCACACATAAAACACAAAGAAACCCTTATGAAAATATCGATGTTAAGTTGCCTATCCTGAGAGTGGGATTAGATGTACATATGAGCTGTTTTCTGTAGATAACTGTATTGTTTTGACTGTTCCGAAAATACAAAATTTTTATGAAAGTAAAAGATGTTTCAGAAACAAAAGCAAGATGATAGTGACATACTTTCTGTACTAGGAACAACAGAGCGCGGTAGTCTCTACAATAGTGCAGCAGCCACACCAATAAACCTCCACAGGCCACTCCCTCTCTCTCCTGGGTATTGAGTATAATGGGCTTTTATTTCTACTTTTAAATGGGGTGTTGGCATAAGAAAATGTGACCAGTTGAACAAAAAAAAATGTTTGGGACTAGTTTATATTAAACAAGTTTTCTCATCTATGGGTTGTGTGGTGTATGTGTGTGCAAGCATGTGGTTCTTACGTTTTTGTTGTGTTTTTAATTATGTGTGTGTCTTTGTTGTTTGTTTTCTAAAGAACTTGTATGGAGTTGGGTGGGCTTGGTGGTTGAAATCTGGGAGTTTGGGGAGGAGAAATCATGATCAGAATATATTGTATCCATTGTTTCAATTAAAACTATCTAAGAAGTCAAGAATCTATTTTTCTGCTTTACATTCTGATCACAAAGGCAGGCTGTGGTGGGCTGAGAGACAAAAATTCATTCCTTGAACAATAACATGAGACATTGGCTCACTGACTCATGACATTTTCATAAATGAAAGAAATAGATAATGTGGATCACTAGTAATCAGCATATTAAGACTGAAGAATAAAGAAATTAATTTGAGCAATGCATCATTGTCTTAAAAAAATCTTGATATTTTGGATAAGGGTCATTCATAATTTATAATAAAGTATGATACAACTTCCATAGGAATATGCATAGCCGTGAGATTTTTTGTTAAGCTATTAAATAGTAGTTGACCAAGTAATGTGAAGCGTGAGCTGAATCTTTAAAAAAAATGACAGAATTGGAAAATTAGATCACACTCTGCAGACTAAATTGTTACTGTCAGAAAACACTTCATCTGAAAAGCCACACCGGAATTTTTAAAAAGTCACACTATTGGCACTGTAACATTATTTACCAAAGTCAGTGAAGGTATGGCTGAAGAGGAGCTGTGGAAACACAGGATTTACTCAATGGAAGATTGTCTTATGAACAAGAAAGAGTCGAGGAAATATTAACTATGGGCACAAAACCCAAAAGTCAGGCCCATCTCTTACACAGCTTGATGTATTTTCTATTTTGTGTTTAGAATTTTGATCTTTGGAAAAAGAGATTTTTTTCTTCCTTCGAAAGGCACATTATTAGTTGTAAAATGGAAGGGAAGGGAAGTATTACATACACACTCCCCTCCCACATACACACAGCTAACATCAGTGCCTTACAGGCAGACACGGAGGCATCATTGTTCCTATACACATGCTCACTACTAAGTATATCTTTACAGAAAACAGTCTGAATGTTTTATGAGTCATTGACATAACAAAATGCACTGCCGTCTAAGCAATTTAAAGCCCACAGAAGATTTTTAAACTCATCTTTCTAAAAATAAGGTTGGTAGTATTGCTCTATTTATAATTGTTCCATGAATGGTGTATTAGATTAGTGGATTACTTCTTGTTTTATAAATAGCCTGGCACACAAATGCTGTCCTTTAAATGTCTGTTTGAATTGAATTGTGGGTGGTCCTGAACGCAACTGGGATCATCACCAGCTAATCCTGTCGCCCCAGAACCGAATTCCTCTTTTTTTTCTGTCTTAGCGTTAAGCAGCTGCCCCACCTTTCCCGGCTTAGTTGGCAAGGTGGGCAGCTGTCTTCCCCAACCACACAAATCACCAGGGAAGCTTATTTTGACTGCTAATTTCTGCTGCGTGGAGAGACTCTTTTAAGACTTCTTCTATATACGTGGCTACAGATTCTTTCCATGCACCGTTTCACCCAGCAAAATGTGTGGGCTGCGGGTCACAGAGGTCTGTGGCGAAGATTCCATCCTCTGCCTACTCAGGGACGAAAGCACACCCCCAGGCTGTTGGTTCCGTTCTCAAGGGAAGGAAGCCTCTGTTTCTTCTCCTTTTCGTTATTCAGTTATCTTGAAGAGCTTTGGCATTTTCAGTGTCTATTTCATCATGCACGGCCAATATAAGGACGTTTTGGTAACTCTGCATCATGGGTAGATCAGCCCTATGCATTTCTTTTTCCTCATAGAGGGACATACATGTTCTCCGTGAAAGTTCTGTGAAAGGGGTAGAGAGCAGGGTTCTGGTACAACGTGACCCCAAATGCCAAGCTTCTTCATACACAGAATTGTCTCCTAAGTCAATGCACTGACTGAGGGGGTAGGAGAAGATGTAACATGGCAAGACGGTGCAGGGTTTCCTCATCCTGTATTCTTGCTGAGGCCATTTTAACCGTGACTCGAATTTGATCTCCTTGATGGGAGGCCTCATGGAAAATTACCCAATTCTATTCTAGGAATCTGAGGTCAAGATGCCCCAGCTAACTTATCTCAGCTTCCGTTAAACTGCCTGCTTGTGCAAGCCCCTCTCCAGCTATCTGCTTATCTTACGGTCTGTTAAAATGCCAGTTTGAGTGAAGCCCCCCCTCCCGATGGCAGCTGCTGAGTGAGATGCCAGGATGTGGATTTTGCCTTCAAAATGCCATGCTTTGGACAATTGGTGTTATCCTTGGATCCCCAAAAAGAACCCCAAATACCTGAGCATAGTCCCAGATGACTGGAATAACGAGTTTTAGTTGGCTATACACTTCGCACGAAGGGTCATCTCTTTTGGGCTCCCCGTTACAAGAAATTAGGTTTGTACACAGATGACATTATGTGCACATAACAGCTGTTGAGAGGGTTAATCGTTCATTTTAACAGCTCCTTTTAGGACTCTTAAATAGTCTCTGTTCTCGTTCAGAGGATCTTAGAGATTTGAGGGTACTTCTAGTATTAGAAAACTCACTTTTTAAACATTAAAATGAAACATGCACAAAATTTGAATATATCAAGTCTAGAATAACTCAGACTTGG
>LOJH01031326.1:0-16862 GCA_001685095.1 Ellobius talpinus
GATCCTTGTATCCCTAACCTCTCCAAAACCTTTATCATAAAGGGGTGTTGAATCCATCCTAAAATGATTTATTTGGCAAATATGCATTACTTTGTGATAGACAAGTTTAGTCAATATAGAAAGGAGGAAAAGTTTCCCAAGAAGCCATTAACATAGCTTTTCCTGACCTTGTTAACTGCTTTATAATATTGGATTTTTTTAATTATGGAAAACTATTAAGCAGTCATTGCAACTCTCACATTGAAACTAGATAAGGCACCATTTTTCATTAGTAGACTCTCGTTCTGTTAAAGATCGGTGAGGTGCAGATGGTACACTGTGTAGATGGCCTGTTGGAGACACCGAGGTAGAGTCCTGTGAAGTCTTTCTGGGTACTTTGAAGGGTCTCAAGGGAAGAGAGACTGTTTCAGCTAGATCTTAAGAAGAAGAAATGTTGACAGCAGAAAATCTTCCAGATGTATTCTTAACATGAGTAGCATTTCCAAACAATAGATATTCTTTGATATCTAAAACAACAGTCTCCATAAGGGAAGCTCCGTGTGTGTGTGTGTGTGCGTGTGCGTGTGTGTGTTTATTTGTGTTACATGTGTATACAATACACATGCATGTGTGCAGAGGTAAGGGGCTAACATAGGGTTACTTCCTCAACTGCTGTCCGCCCTATTTTTGAAGCAGTGTCTCTCATTGAACCTAGAGCTCATCACTTGGCTAGACTGGCTGACTAGCAAGACATTGTGGTCCACCTGTCTCTGCCTCTCCAGCACTAGGAATGCAGGTATGTGCCACTGAAGTTGGCTTTTAAATTGATGCTAGGGATTGAAGTGAGGTCTAGATGCTTGCACGTCAAGCACTCCATCAACCGAGGCATTTCTCTGACCTCAACTTGACATATTTGGTAAGAAATGGTAAGAGATGGAGTTGGACAGCAAGTAGAATGGCAGGAATCTGCTGTGCTCTATGAAATAATGCAAACACCAAGGGCTCACCAAAGGGAAGTGCTGAAGGAGAAGACTTTGCATGTCTGGAGAGTTTCAAAAGCAGGTGTGTAATAAGGTGCCGTCCATAAAACCCTGGGGAAACTGAGTTTCTCACAATGTGGAGGTGCTTCTTATGATGTGTTTTGCCAGGATGTCACTATATTTCAATTACAATTTGGTATATATGCCTAAAATAATTATGGAAGTTCAATTGCAACAAAATAATCATAGAGATCATGTCTGTCATTGATAGACACAATAAACACAAGTAATATTGAAATGCCATTTATTTATTATCACAACCTAGCTCAGCTAATTAAGAATATTTCAAATAATATATGTTCATATAGTTACATTCAAAATTGCCTTTCTACCTTAAAGACATTTTATATCAAAAAGCAGTTATTACAGTTTTACTAAATTAATCAGATAATTTTTATCATTTTTCAAGAAATGAAGGTAAATTTATTTCTGTTTGAAGTATGTCATTATTTCACTCATTTTTTCTTACATAAATTTAATCTAAATAAATAAGTTATTTCACTCATTTTTTATCACACACACCAATCTATGTGTATCTCAGTGATAATGTAGCCCTATTGTTCTGTCTGTTGACAATAGTGTGAGGCACAAGTAGAATGAATTGATTCTCTCTTGGGCAGGTAGGACAATGGGAAGCTTAGCCAAGAAATGATGAGTCTGATGTATCTAGTTTGCAACAAATAAGTTCATTTTTATCTTGTAATTTGTCCATTCATTGATCTATCCTTTCCCCTTAATTTATATACTTTACAAGCCATTAGTAACTGAAAAGGATCCAGATTGCATATATTGGGGAAACTGTACTGAAGTCACACATCTCTTATGAAGGTAAGAGATATCAAAGCTCAGAAAATTTGATATTATTTTTCAAAGAAAGAGATTTTGTTATTCTTGACACCACATATGAAGTATATACAAGGACTCTACCAGACTCAGGAAATACAGAGTTTATAGGAAGTCAGTCTTATTTTGAGACTTGAGTGGGCATTGCTTGGGCTTTGAAGGAGCTGAAGAGTAGCCCTACTTAACAATTATTTTCCTTGTCAGTATTTCTATGTACTGTTGTCTTCTGGTTACTAGTCCTGCTATATACCATTGGACCATCTGCGGTAGGCTCGGGGGCTGCAGACGAGGTAACAGAACACACCATCTTCTAAAGAGTGTACCAAGCAGGCATCTGCTTCAGTTGGTGCTCTTCTCATGGACTCCTTCTCCTGTGGTGTAGGAGGCTGATGGTCTTTGTACAGCAGTTTTGTTTTTCTTTTTACCAGTCCATTAATAAGCTTCTGAAGTTTCCAGCATCAGGAAGCTCATCTTTACGGTCCTCTCAATGTCCTCTATCTTGTCAGCAATCATTTTGAGGGGAAAAAATGACTTGCCTTAGACAACGCAGTGCCTCCTACACTTACTTCTGCATGGCCCTGGCATTAACCATCACTCACACTCCAGATTTGTGGAAAACCACTGCTCAGTGTGTTAGGGTTCTGTGGAAAGAGGTTTTCTGCTATTGTTACTGGCGACTTCATCAGGAAGAAAAGGCCAGGCATCATGAATCAAGTCAGATTTCTCCTGAAGATCAACCAGCTCTCGAGTAATTTTCCGTTCTGATTGTAAAATTTCTGGGATCTTTTATTTAAGAAAATGAGGTGGGTCCTTCCGGCAGCTGCAAACACATGGCAGGGCCTGTCATTCTTCTTTGTCTCTAACGTTTGTGTTTTCTAACTCCTTTATGAAAAATATAAGCGTCATTTACTAGATATGATAGTTCTGATTTCTGGATAGAGACCAGAAAGTCAAAGATGAAAGTGAGCTACAGTTAAACCTAAGAATAAAAGATCTCAATGTGACCAAAAACTTCATATGTTTAAGAAAAGAAAATCAAGTAACCAGACATGAAACTTCTCTGTAGAACCATCTTTTGGCTAATTAGTTATTTGAACAGGGGACAGGAGAAAAGAGGACAGAAAGACCCTCTTCAGCAGTAAGGTAACCTGATCAAAGCCCTTAGAAAACAAATAGGAGGAGGTAGGAGTGTCGAGGTGTCCTGTGAGCCTATGTGGGCATGCAGTGTGAAAGGATGCTGCAACTCAGAGGTTGCTAACATGTTCCCAGAAAGAGGATCTCTTTAAAGTATGAAATGGTATATTACAGGGCTTTGGAGGTTTATTTTTAAAGGACATTTGCTATACAAACCTTAGCAGTCTGAGTTTGATCCCCAAAACCCATGTGAAAACTCTGAACATGATAGCACACACCTGTAATCCCACAACACCTAAGGTGAGATGTATGGTAGAGACGAGAGAATCCAGCTGTAGCTTGGTCCAGCCCACGTAGAGTATTAAGCCCAACAGCCAGACACCTGTGTCAGCACAGTGGCAGGAAAACATAGCTTCCTGAAATAGTCCTCTAACTTTGACAAAGACAGCATGGTATATGCATGCCTGTACACACACACACATGTTAAACATACAATGGGCACACATATGCAGCATGGCACATGCACAGCTGTACTCACTCTCTCTCTCACACACACACACACATCACACGTACCATGGACACACATAGGCAGCATGGAGTATGCACGGCTGTGCTCACTTATATACACACATCACACATTCCATGGGCACAAAGGCCTGTGCTCACACACACTCACACCATCACACATACCATTGGCACACATAGGCATCATGGCACATGCTTCAGTCATTAGCAACACATAATAATTATGGCAACAACATTAAACATAAATGTATAATATATAGATTAAAACCAACTTATGTTTATGAAAATAACATTCTTGAAAAGGGTTAGTTTTTAGCTTAGATTTTGCTTCCCTCACCCTCTTTTGTTCCTCTCTTCCTTCCCTCTTTCCTACCTTGTCAGAGATTAATTTATTGCTTTTGCTTATGTTACTGGAAACATAGTTTTCAGTTAATAGGATAACAAAAGACAGATCCAGTATAGAAGATTCATGCCCCTTCTGATTTGTGAGTAATGTTCCAAAAAATGGAGAGCAGAAAGCTTCATGAATTTCAGCTCTTACCATGCAAGAATTTGAATATTACTATGAGTGCAGAACTCTAAAGGCCACATTGGTTTAATTCAATTGCATCTTTATTCCATTAATTATTGCCTTTGAAGCCAGTTTGCAAAGTCCAATGAAGCTCTCAAGTTATCTTTAAGACTGTCTTATTGTCTGTGTATTTTCTTAAGTTTCACCTTGAATCAGTTTCTAAAATGCAAGATCCTTTCTCTACTTATAGTGAATAGCACTTAGTGATTATTCATATTCCAGTGGCCTCATCTGTCAAACATTTCATATGCCCGGGTCCAGACTTAAATTCTACTGTCTTTACCTTTCAGTATTGTTTTCAGTTAATAGTTAAAACAAAAACAAAAAAATCAACCAACAAACCAACCAACCAGACCTATGAAAAGTCAGAGCATTAGACAGCATCATACTTAATTGAGAGTTCAAGTTCATTTGCACATAAATTCCTGTATTTGAGTTTATCAGACACAGGTAATATGCATTGCTATTGTTTCTTACAACTCAGAGTTGCAGAGGTAAAATGGAAGTGTCTTTTGGCTGTGCCTGGCTTTTGTCTTCCTGAGTGACATTTGATGGGTTGTGGGAGTTTGAATGTGGAGCTTAACTAACTCTTCCATCAGCAGATCTACTTTCTTTCCAGTCTTTCACAGTCCTGCCACACACCTGACCTTTATTATCTATTCACCTCATGGAGTATCTGTTGAAGATGCACCCCTGCATGAAGCACTGAAACGCACACTGAAGTCCCTTTTCCTCCTCACTATATAAGTCTGAGCACAATGTATTTTAGTACTTGACAAGTGTCCAGCTACACCGTAATGGCTTCCAGTTGTCTCAGAATAGTGTTTGACCCTGATTTTTATCATTCTCTGGGATTAAAGCAGCCTTGCCTACTTATCATTCTGAGACACAAAGAAGCCCAGTTTTATATTAGAATGAGGATAAGCATTTAATAATAATTATGTTGGCTAGGTGTGGCATAACAAATAGTCAGTCTTAAAAGAGACTTCCCACAAAGTGCTCACCAACATCAACATTGCCCAAGCCTAAGAATGGTAACATGTAGCCAGTCAGTCATCCATATTGATGCTGCAGTTTCAAATGCCAGGACACATCCTGGTAAACATCACTTTAGCACCAAATAAGGAAAAATACAAACACAGTATTGTGGAACCAAGGGTATGATCATGGAGTAGACTAAGAATCCCTCAGCATTTAGTTTTTGGCCACTGTTGTTTTTCACTGCTCTGCTAGAGTAATAGGGCAGATATTAGGTTTCTGACAAAGCAGTTACGGGGAGGCATAGATACAGGGAGCTGACCTGACATCTGTCCTTTGATAGTTGTCATAGCAGCAAGCTGAATCCAGCAGTTTGATATAAGTGCAGATCGTGGAGCGTGTTCTACATCAAATGCTGCACATTAGAGCATCAATATGCAAGGATAGAGATGAAGCCTCATCACAGCCATCTTCTTTCTTTAGTTCTGATCAACTGCTTCAAATGCACATTCCATGAAAGTGCCCCTTTTAAAAGCAATGATGATTTTGTGCCCTTGCAGGACTAGCAGCGTGTATACCACTAGGAGACATTATGTCTTCAGTGTATAGCTTCTTGGAGAGAAAACATTTTTAAACAAAGCTGCTAAAAATATTTTCATTCTTGAAACTAGATAAGACCTTCTTACAAAATAATATATATTGTGTCTATACACTATTTTTATTCACTTTGTTCTTTCAGAAATATATGCATGTATATATTTATATACATATGTGTATTCTGTATCTGAAAACTATATACAAAGCTAACTACCTAAAGTTATGTATAAAATATTCACACATATGCAAATGTATTAGGCACACAGAAAGGAAAGGTCTTATTGATATTCTTAAGGTGGTTTATGTCCATGAATTATACCTAGTGTGGAATGATTCATGCAAAACATAGAATCCCTTCTTACTCTGCTCAAGATGGAAAATATTTACAAATTATCTTTAAGTTTTTATATGCGAAGACTAGAAGAATGGTCAGTGCAATCATTTATGCATTATAAAAACTAAGTGTTACTAGCAACAGTCTAATATCTCTCTTCCCTTTTCTGTCCTCCCACACAAGGTATAGACAAACTCACAAAAAAATGAACTTTTCTTTCAAAATAAAAAGAAATGCAAGAAATCAAGAACACACTTGAGACAACTCATTTAGAATGAAAACTGAAAAGCATAAATAGAATATAAAAGGAACATTGGGTGTGGCAACAAATTCACATTACTTGAAGCCACACTGAGTATGGGGGGTCTTCTTCTTTATTGAGTATAACCAATGTGCATGCACCCCATTACACTGTCACTGGTAATCAAGTTAAAAAGTGTGTCTCAAGGGATATACACAATATCTGCTCTTTAAATGCAGCAGACAGGAACAGTACCAGGCTGATTTTTCGGTGTCCTAAGACCCAAGTGTGAAGTGTCTTCAGCGATAGGATCTTACCGTCCAGTTCTGAGAGTAACCAAGAGCAATGGCAATAGCTTGTATCATTTGGGACAGGAGCCAATGAGACCTCAAAGGAACATAGCCTTACCTGGCCTCAGCTTTTATTTGATAGCTTTTGGCTTCTGGGAGAGCGGCTGGTGGAACTTCGTTCGATTAGAAGGCTCACAAATCGGCAGCACTAAGAACACTTGGTGTATTAAGAAACAAACAAACAAAAACCCATGAAATTTGGGACAAAATTGGTGGGTGGATATGTTGGGTTTGGGGAACGGGGTTCTATCAAAATATGTTATAATCCTGTCTGAAATTCTTAAATAGGAAATTTTTAAAAATTAGATAGCAAGGATTAGGATCTGTTGGTAAAGCCCTGGCCAGGCAAGTGCTATGCCCAGGGCTGGGATAATAAGAACCCAGGGAACATCTAGTGGAGTGGATGTGGTGCCCCTGAAATTCCAGAGCTCAGAAGGCAGAGGCGAGTGTCACACTAGACATACCAGTGAGTTCTGAGTTCAATGACGGGCCATGTCTCCATGAATAAGGTGGGAAACAACTGAGGCAAGCTCCTGAAGTCAGTCTCAGGCTTCCACATAAAGGAACTGACAGACACACCAGAATCCAGTAAGAGAAACACAGACTTATACAGAGGGCCAAAGGGTGCAGGCTTTATAGAAGGCTCCTAGTTTTCCATTAGTTTCCACTACATTTTAAGATGTTCACTTTGTTTTTCTGGTTGTATACAATATATACACAGCAACTTAGCACTATTATAAGACTTTTACAGAGACCAATAAAGCCCTATCAATAACATCTTGAATAGCAGATACCCTAGTGCCTTTTAACCACTTAAATCTCCTTCGACAAAAAAAGTGAGGTGTGAAGCTGGGCCCAACCTTCAACCCTAGCTCGGGTCAGGCTCTGGAGAAGCACTGGAGTGTTTACCGGCAGCTCACTGCAATGTCCACACTACTAACTGCACTGCAGTTCCCTTTTGCAGATGGGTCACAAAATGCAAGGGTGAAGAAGGGGAGTTGCATCTTATTTGCATAATTTGGCCTTGGAGGAATTAAAAATATTAATCGCCTTAATGATTTGGGAGCAAAAGTGAATAAAAAGGAAAAGGAAAACTGCTTTTCAGAAAATCTGCCTCCTGCAAAATGTCTGGGTTGCGACAATGAATCTCAACAAAGGCAAATTCTGAAGTGAAGACAATGCTGAATTTAAAGATATGATTTGTAAGGCTCATTATTCTGCACTTTAATTTTGTTTTAAATGCCATTTTTAGAGTAAAATAAAATCTCCCCATCCTGAACATTTGGGTAATATTTGAACTTCAAGCTATCGTTTAAAGCAGTTAGTAAACTTTAAAAGTTAAAACAAAAAAAGAAAAATTTGAATTTTTTTCTGTAGACATTGGGTGGAAGGTATATCTAAAACTAGATACATGTAATCAGAAGAATGCCTAAATGATCCAATCTTAATTCAATTTTATTCACAAAAGAAACATAAAAGGGGCTACTTTTAAATTAAATTTTTAATTCCACTAGTCTACTGTTTTACATTAAAATAAATCCTATTAAAACTGTGGAAATAAAGCTGGGCAGTGGTGGCACAGGCCTTTAATCCCAGTACTCGGGAGGCAGAGACAGGCATATCTGAGTTTTAGGCCAGCCTGGTCTAAAAGAGCTAGTTCCAGGACAGGCTCCAAAGCTCCATAGAAACCCTGTGGAGGTTTCTATGGAACAAACAAACAAACAAAACAACAACAACAAAACAGTGGAAGTATCCATCTTTCTTTACTTCTTTTTTCCCCCTAATTTTAATTATTTTGTTTTGATTTCTGTGTCTATCATGCTGGGATTGAACTCAGATACTACTCTCAATACAAGACATGAATGCTACAAATGAGTCACCTCCCAGCCCCACTGTTCTTTTTATACTTTGTGTCCTAATTTTATAGTCACAAAGTTAGCTTAAGGTTGAGGCACACTAGTATATAAGGTCTACTTTAGATGAGTATTTCATTTAACCTATCTGAACTATCCATAACAATGTTCCTGGAAGTCTGCCAGAGTAGAAGACTTGGTTACAGGTGTTTCATTGATGAACAACTACCCATGATGGAGGAAGGACAGCCCTGAAAACTGATTTTGAATATGTATCCTGCTTTTCATCTCCAATATAATTTAATGAAGATTCTGGGAAGACATCGCTTTGGGACAAGAATGAAGTTAGGCCTAGAGCTGAGTTCTGAGACCATGAGTGCCTCCTCATCCATGGGAAGGAAGAGTGTGAATGGGAGATGATGCTCTGAAGGGAAACAGAAGGGGTTTGTACGAAAGTCTCTTCAGTGAGGTTTGTTCCAGAGCCTGGAATGTGAAGGAGATGCCAAATAAACTTCCAATAATCAGCAAAGCAGGGGGTAGAATTCAAAGGATTTGGAAAATTTTGCTCTGTCCCACCCAGTCTATCTCAGACAGCTGAAGTCGCCCCGCTGCATCCTGACAGAGCAGGAGAGTTGCAAGTGTGGTAAGGCTGTAGTCTGCAGCGAGAGTGTAGCTTCGGGATCAATCAGATCCGTTATACCAATTATTACAACTCTATGCTGAGCAATTGGAAAATGTCACTCAAGTCATGCAAGTCTGTTTTCTCCAAACTTGAGAAAGTCTTTTTTTCTGTTTTCTTTTACTTTTTCATCTCACTTAACTCATGTGAGCGAAGCAAGGGTGTGTACGCACAAGCAGAGCACCTCCCCCAGGGCACACTCCTGGGAGAGCTTGTTACTTTCACATTAGAGCCCTGCTGGATCCCAGCATCTTTTGTGTAGATGTCTGTCTTCGTTCTATTCCTTTGAAGAAACACCATGACCATGGCAACTCTTATAAAGGAAAAACACTTAATTGGTGTGATAACAGTTTCAGAGGTTTAGTCCATTATAATCAAGGCAGGACATGGCAGCCTACAGGCAGGCATGGTGCTGGAGAAGGAGCTGAAAGTGCTACATCTTGATCTTCAGGAAATAGGACGTTAACTGTGACACTGGACAAAGCTTGCGCATAGAAGACCTCGAATCCCCCCCACAGCAGTGAGATACACACTCTAATAAGGCCACGCCTACTCCAACAAGTCCAAACCTCCTAATAGCACCACTTCCTTTGGCAGTCATTTTCTTTGAAAGCACCACAGTGTCTTTTACTAAACCTGACTCTCTGTCCTGTGTCATCCATTATTTCACCAAACCCTGTCCCTGTTCATGACACAAAACAGTTCATCTTCTCCTCTGTACATTAACATGTATCCATTTAAGGTATGACTTGCCATTCTCTCGTCAAAGATGAACTCTTTGACATCCCGGTAGAGAGGGCACCCCCTACTGTTCACACGCTCCACCAACTGCTTTTCCATACTCCCTCCTGGATAGTATTAAGTGTAACACATGGCATATTCAGTGCAGATATCAAGACATCAGTCAAGGCAGTCTGTGACTGTCTCTTCTTTCGATACTGTTTCTTGACACAGGAGTGAAGAGGGTTTTCTCTGGATCTGTTTCCTCTCCTTAAGTGCTACCTTCACTTCTACACATCCCTGCTTTTATCAGGAACCCCAACAAGCCCATCAGGGAGAGGTGAGGAATGAAACATGGGACAGTGCCATCTTTGCAGGCACTGGGTCATGCCCTCCAGGGACTGATGTCATGGTTTACTTTTCTTACACATTTAAACATGGCAGAGCTTTAAGGGAGAAAGTCTCCATATGACAATTCTTGTAACAAAACTTCAGGGCAGGTTATGTGGAAATTCTCTTACAAGGTAGCGAGGCACCTGTGACCTTTACAAAGAGAATGAATTCTACTGACTGGCAAACAGAACAGCCTAAAGAATAAGCACAAGGATAGATTGTATTGATGGATGGACAATGTGACCTCTTTCATAAGGATGTGTTCTATTTACTGAGAGACAAAGTGCAGGATTAGGGCATAAACAATGCTCAGGATATTGGGGGATTCAGGTGAAGCCTGGCTCCTAATAGTACAGCAAAGAACACAGGGGTTGTTTGACCACCTCATTCCAGCATTCCAGGTGAAGAAGACTCATTCATTTCCTTCCACTGAAGAAAATAGGTCTCTGTGGTTGACAATTTTGGTTTCTCTGATGCTTACTCTAAGTATACTTTACTTCCTGCAAGTACCGTCATAGAATGCGTCTGTCCACCATACTTTAAATTCCACAGCCTTCTCTTCAACATTCTGAACCTTAGAGTTAGCCCTGTTTGTCATGTATAATGCTATCATTCACTAGCATATAAAGTGAACACTTTAGTTAATTACCTTTCAGTGGCCATCT
The DNA here is from genome assembly GCA_001685095.1 of Ellobius talpinus. Classification (NCBI taxonomy): domain Eukaryota; kingdom Metazoa; phylum Chordata; class Mammalia; order Rodentia; family Cricetidae; genus Ellobius; species Ellobius talpinus. The sequence goes on from LOJH01031326.1 coordinate 10,903, forward strand.
TTATTCCTCACCAAATCAAGCCTTTGAGAGCAAAGGAACTCCACCAAGCACATAGTGGAACAAAACAAACATAGAGTAAATGAAAACATATCGTTGTTTGCTTTCTCTTTTTCTCATAACTTTGGTGTTTCTCAGATGGAAAGACTGGTTCTTCTTATGCTTGTAGTATGGGAAGAAGAAGACACTGTGGCTGAGCCTCTCCAATGGGAGCAAGAACTCCATGTCTGGATCTTAGACCCTGAACTCACAGAACCACAAGTCGCTCATGCCTTTTTGCCTTCCACAAAGCCATAGCTTAGTGATGTCTAATTCATAGGGTTGTAAGAATTGAGTCAGTGAGCAGGTCAGAGCAATTCCTGATGCAGTCAGGTCTTGATAAGCACTGTCTGAGAGCACATCTCCCCATCCAGGCACTGCAGTTTTGTGAGTATGACCTATGCTGGATGTATATTTTCATCTATCTTAAATCCTCTCCTCTATGCATGCTTAATATTGGCTGTTTTTTTAGCTCTCACTTACTTATAATTAATTATCTGTGTATGTGTTACCGGCACACCATGCTAGCATGGAAGCTCACTAGAAGCAGATATTCCACCTGTGTTGTTTTCTTCATCTGTAGTCATGGTGTCTTGCACACAGTATGTGTTCAATATATACTATAGTGTATGTTGTATTCAGTTATAGGTGTATGTTTTCAGTGATGTGAAAGTTAGCCCCTTGTGTTTGAAACATGGAGCACCTTTAACTTAGTGTAAAGTTACAGCTTTGGCCCTGTTAAATTTATCCTATGCAGCTGCACTGTAGTTGACATTTTCTTTGGGCCACCAACCAGCTCCTAAATAAAGACATAGAGATGTATTACTGATTATAAATGCTCGATCTTAGACTTGTCCGACACTTTTAACTTAATATAACCTGTTCCTGTTTATCTACATTTTTGCCTCTGTTCTTTTTCCTTCTTTCATTCTTATGTCCTACTTTCCTGCCTCCTCTGTGTCTGGGTGACTGGCCCCTGGCATCTCTCTGTCATCTTCTTTCATTCTTCCTCGAGCCTAAATTCCTCCTCCTACTTAATATCTCTGCCAGGTAGTCTCCCCTAATAACTCCTCCAATGTTATTGGCCATTCAGCTTTTTATTAGACCATTCAGGTACCTTACACAGGCAAGGTAAAACAGCAATATATATTTATATAATTAAACAAATGCAACAACTGATCTTTACATAGTTAAACAAATGCAACACATCCTTGCAAAGTTAAACAAATATTTCATATTTCTCGCTTTTTGTCTAAATAAAAAGAAAGGTCTTAGCATTAACATAGTAAGACTATATACAATAAAAAGAGTTACCAAGTAAAAATTACCTTTAGAATATCCAGTCCATTTGCATTTGGCAAATTCAGAGAAAATACTCCATTATCTATTCTATCTTGATGAGTCCAAAATTTTGTGCCTAATTTATTTTCTATTCTAATTTGTATTACCAACCCAAAATTACCATTTAGACCTGAAAACATTTCCTCAGATAACCAATTTACACTTCTCAACCTTATAAAATTTGCATCTCTTATGTAAATTTCTTTTTAGAATTTGGGAGCAGGGAGCATTATAATTGTCTCATCTTCAATTCTACCAGAGAACCAAGAAGGGTATAATATTACCTGAGTGAACAGGAAGTGCAGAGCAAAGCAGCTTCCAAAACTATAGAAATGACAAGACATCTGGTTGCCTGGACAGTCACACAAAGTTTCTAGGCAATGTTGGAGCATCCATCTATGGCCTACAGGCCTAGAATATCTGACAGACTTTTCTGTGAAGTGGAAATTTTGAAGGACTGTTCCACCTTGTCTTGGCAAAGTTCAACAGTCTTTTTCCTTTGTGTCCTGCTTGTCCAGTTTGTACAGTATACTGTCAGCATTCAACACAAGGGCAGTTTCATGACAAAATGACTAGCTTTGCCACAGTGAAAATAAACTCCACATGGAGGTTCTTTGATACCCATAATCCTGTTATGAAGTAGATTGGAGCTGCCAAGAGCAGTGCTATGAAAAGCCTTAGGTTACTAAGTATCTTAAATGACATATTGTATAGGTCTCTGATGCATTTGAAGATTACCTGTATATTCCTGTATGACATTAAAAACATAGCCTGACATGACTACAAGTTTGATTGTTATAGATCACTAACTAATAACCCACATTTTAATTATGCTGAACAGTTTGTAATAATAGCTTTCAAGGACTACAACTTTATATTACAGTTTTAAATTAGATTCATAGATACAATACCTTAAACCATAGTAGAAACATATGCTACAACAAAAATAACCTTAAACTTCTATCAATATACAAAAATCTATACCAATGTAAAATATTTGAGATGAATAGTTGTCTTTTTATCATATATTATTATTTCCCCACTAAATGATGACAAATATCAATAATCCACTGAATGCCCAAAAATCACCTGCCCCACCTCTTAGGAATGTAGGTATTATGTTATCTACACTGCTCTTCTTGTCTGGGGGTGACAGGAGACCCTGAGAAAATTGAGATAATGGTCAAGTCCTAAGAAAAGTAGACAGAGCTTTGGTTTTGCAGTCTCTGTAATGTAAAACTATGTCTTATCTGAAGTCCTGACTAGAATAGTCTGTGAGGCTGGACCATCTCAGCTAGCAGGCTTGAAGTTGTTCTGAATGCAGAACTCTGAGGAAACTGCAACAGAGGCACACTGAAAGGTTATATCACCTAAACTGCCCTGGTCTCCTTGCTCTATAAACACACAAAGTTTCAAAAATATCATATGTATCTTTATTTACAGAAATATGGACTATCCATTGTACACAAGTCAGCCAAAGGTGATCTTTTTCTTATATTTGAGCAGATAAAAGTCTTCTGCCAACTTTATAAGTTTGTTTGTACTGTATAACCAAACCTCTATCCATGACATAAGTAGGGCATATATAATTAGTTATGAGAACTCTGTAACCAACAAGATTTATTTTGTCTCATCTATCCTCAGAGCTGTTTTTTTTGTTGTTGATGATGAATCAGAATATACATTTTGTCATTTTCTAGGTTTATTTCTATATGTCTGTAGCCAAGATTTTCAGGGGTAAAATCTGATCTCTATTAATTTTGAAGGAATCCGTAGCCTTTCATTTCCCGTGAAAACAAAAGCATAATGTCTTCCCAAATGCAATATATTTTCTGAATCCATATTAAAGTTAATATATCCCTAAGAATCTAGGCTGGTTTAATTCAGCAATTCATCTTACAATCCTATGTGTCTTAGTAACATTTACTCATCAGCATTCAAAAAATTTAAAATCAATAAAACACCATACATGATCCAGATTCCCTGTGTATTTTCCATCTTTATGTGGCTTACTATGTTTGTATTACTTTAGTCTTTCTTTAAAGACTTTACTTATTTTTAAACTTTATTTTTACTGTGACTGTCTATACCAATTTTCTTTCTTAAGAACATATACACACTGTCACATGTTTAAAGTTATTTTGTTTTGCTTTGCTTTGGTTTGTTGGTCTGGACTGATATTACTGTGCACCTGTAGGGTTCTCTAACCACTTGAGCCAAACCTTAAACTGTTAAGTAGCAGCTAGGCCATCAGCAGTGGTATTCTGGCTGTTGACTCCATCCCCTCTTCAGTTCTGTGAGAACTGAGCCTTAAGCCCAGCAGGCCTATTGGAGATACATATTTAACTGTGAACTGTGTTTAATCAAGGGCTGCATTCATCTGCCCCATGTCTAAGAGTTTGGTGCCCACACTGTGGCAGGTATTCTACTTAGGTTGCTGTTTCTAGTTGGTGGGACAGCCACTCATGTGCTCCACTGCACAGTAGCGCCTCTTAAAGGAGCTGCATTTGTTTTTGTTTGTTTGTTTGTCTCAGCTTTCTCAGGCCATTTGTGAAAATTTGGACCCCATGTTGGGTGCCATCTGTAGCTGGCATTTTCTTTGGACCATGAACAGCTCCCAGATAAGACAAAGAGACTTATTTTAATTATAAGTGCTCAAACTTAGCTTAGACTTATCTCCTTTTCCAACTTAATTTAACTTGTTTTTATTCATCTACCTTTTGCCTCTGGAATTCTTACCTTTCTTATCTTTTGTATGTTTTACTTTCCTGCTTCCTCCGTATCTGTCTGACTGGCCCCTGGCATCTCCCTATTGTATCCTTTTCTTTCTTCCTAGAGAATAAATTCCTTGTCCAACTTACTCTCCCTGCCTGGAAGTCTCAGCTGTACCCTTGATATTGGCTATTCATTTTTTTAAATTAGGCCAATCAGGTGCCTTAGGCAGGAAAGATAAAAACAGCAACACATATTAACATAATTAAACAAATGTAACACAACTTTGCATAGTCAAACAAATATTCTGAAACACTGCACAGTGTGTCAGTGATACAGCTACTCAGAAAGGTGATGCAGGAGGATTACAAAATCAGGCCCTACCCAGGCTGCAGAGTTATTTGCAGGGTTAGTTAAAGACCAGCCTGGGAAACTTACTTAGACCCTTTCTCCAAATTTAATAAAACTTTAAAGATGGGGAGCTGATGATGTAGCTCAGTCTTGAGTGGTTGCCTAAGGTATGCAAAACTCTAGGTTTAATTGCAACACTACAAAAATGAATGAATGAGTTAAACCTTAAATTTCATCTTAAAAATACTATACCTTTCTAAAATGGCCATTATTCCTCTCAACTTTGTTACTTTGTCTTCTCTTCTTTGCTTCAATGTTGCTTTTAAATACCACCAACTAGTCAGTAATCTCCTAATTGATCTCTCTGTATTGTTAATCCACACACCAAGGAATTTATTGATCAGACCTGCCATTTACATTCCGAAGATTTGTCTTTCCATGGTGTCAATCAAGTCTTTAGTCGTTGGCTCTTCCATCCCATTAGATGGGAGTCTTCCCAATAGTGGTGTGGTCTGCCTTTCCATCTTTGCTATACCCAGTACTTTGGTCTGTGTCTAAAAATTCACTGTGCTCCACCTTTGCAAGGTTCTCCTACAGAGAATGTGAGGTGGCTTTGCCATAAGTGGTTGTTGTTTAACCTTACTAGCCAGTGTTAGTGTCAGTTTGTCACATTTTTGCTGAGGGCCAAGGTCAGTGTAGGCTCCTTGGTTGTTGGTTTAGTCTCTGTGATCCCCTAATGAGGGACTCATAACAATAGGAGGGAGCAAGAGTTGTCTCTGACCTTTTCATTGGCTTTTGGGACACTCTTCATCATACTGAGTCACCTTGCTCACTGTTATTAGAAAGGAAGGTTCTTAGTCTTACTGTAACTCAATATACTGTGCTGTGTTGCTATCCATGGAGGACTGCCCCTTTATGAATAGAAAAGGAAGAGAGGAGTAAATGGGGCGTGGGGCAGAGGAGAGGTGTGCAGAGGAAGGCCTGGAAGGGGAAGAAGGATGAGAAAACTGTGGTCAGGATGTAAAACAAATACATTTATTTAGAAATGAATGTCAGTTTGTAATCTTCAGTAACCTACATTATCAATGTGATATACAATGCAATCTTTGAGTTTTTATTGTTTTGTTTTTGTTGAGCTACATTTTTTTCTCTGCTCCCCTTCCTTTCTCTCCCCTCCCCTTCTACCCTCTCCCATGGTCCCATGCTCCCAATTTACTCAGGAGATCTTGTCTTTTTCTACTTCCCATGCAGATTAGATCCATTTATGATGTATGTCTCTCTTAGGGTCTTCTTTGTTGTCTAAGTTCTCTGGGTTTGTGATTTGTAGGCCACAGGGATTATACTTGCACTAGAATTTAGGAGGCTTTCATAATACTTTACAACACAAACAACACTCCTACACACACAAAAATGATATCTAAGGACCACAAATTTAGAATAAACATCACTGTATTGTGTAGTGATAGGGGAGAGCACAGGCCTGCTTTTTGTCCCACCCGGCTCCCACACGGCTAGCTTTA
>LOJH01031327.1:0-16862 GCA_001685095.1 Ellobius talpinus
CCAGGAGAGGCGGCGGAGCAGCCTTCAGAGCCGGCTCACACACGTCCACTTGGCTAAGTGTCGGGCTCTGGTTCTTCAGCTCCAAACTCCATGTGTGTGAGAAGGAAGGGAAGCCGCGGTTAACTCCACAGAGGCAGCACACCTCCGGCTCTCACTTCAACTGCACGCCTCGCTTGGCTGCTCGACTTCCCTCTGTTTTGACAATACGTGCTGGCGGCAGCGGCCCCCTGGAGTCCTTCACACAGTCTCACAGGTGTACCAGACAATGCAGAGTGGCTGGGCACGAGGGAGAGGCGGAGCGCTATGGCTCCGTCCGTGGAGGAACAAACAGGTGTCCCTGGAGCCCAAATCCCAAACAGGTTATCCAAGATGACCACTAAGGTGGTTAGAAAACGCCTCCTTTGCTTCCCCATTTTCAACTACTCTGGTCCAAGGAAAGTTACATCCTTGTCCACAGCTTGCAATAGAGGAAGTTTACTTCTTAGGAGACTGGCCCAAGACAAAGGGCAAAGTTATTAGACTGACATATCATTCCAAATGCCTCAGCGAAGGTCCTTAGTCTCCAAGTCATTAGTTTTAAGTATTTTTAGTATGGGAACTGGCCTATGGAAAGTAACTTAATGCTGCCTTGAAACTAGTCCCCCTCCTTCCCCTTGCTCTTCTTGCAGTGACATCCTGTTTTAAAGGGACAATTCGCCTTTGTGCTATCACCTGGGGAAAGGCAGATTAATAAGGCAGCTCCTGAACACTGTTTCTTTGAAGAAATTTCCCATTTGACTCTTAGAGGAAAGGTTTCCAACTTCAGTTATCTTATTAGAGTTTCAACTATCAGGCCAGGCACTTTTAGGGTAAAGTCAATTTTCAGAGACAGTGTTTCCCCAGTGAAAGGTATTGCTTAAGCTGGCTGCCAATTGCACTAAAGGATAACACACAGACACATAAACGTCTCCCCATCTATCAAGCCCTTTCCTAGCTGACCTGGAAGACAGGCACTATAAGCACATATGAATCAAAGGCAGCTAGCACAACTGCAAACCCTTGGGAGAGAATTCCCTTCTCTCAGCAAAGACATTGCCAGTAGTAGAGCTGTGTGAAGTGGCTGAGGTCTCTCCCTCAAAGGGCTTGGGATAGCTGTCAACTGAGAAGGTATACTGTTAAATGTTGGACACCTTTGAGGCAACAGGAGGCAGAACTAGGCAGTATGGGTTGTCATTAACATCCCGAGGGACTGTATGCCTAGAACATGCTCCACACAGTTATTGAAGAAGAAAAAAAATGCATGATTGTGTTTCTGACCTTTGATTTTGTTTCTAACTATTTGTTCTCTCTGGCTCATGTATACATTAAATAAACTGGGTAGATGGTTCTTAAGGCCATGTTCTGTGCTTTGAATCTAATTGTGGGTCTTTATATATGAGAGTTTAATAGAATTCTATTGCTGTGGTGAAATGATTTAGTATTCTTAAAAAGCCAACTCTGGGCCCCTCAGGGTAGCCTGACTCCTTCAACCTTCTTTGGCATGCCTAACTGCTACCCAGGGTTGGGTTTTGCCAAGAGCTATTTCTTTGGCGCTGTGTGCTCAGTTCCTACAAACACTATTTTCCTTTCATTTCCTTTGACACTCTTAGGCAACCCCAGTGTAAAGTTCTCCACATTACACCCTCTCCACCTTGGAGGAAATGTGCCACAGAAAGTCAACAAATAAAGGCAGGATAGCACCTGCTTAGGTTTCAAAGAGCTTCCCCACAGGACCACAGCTCATCCATTGTTACTGTGATGCAAAAGGGATCCATTATTTCTGCACATAAGCTCATTCAAGCCATGTTGAAGTTAAAACAGTATTTAGAAAGAGAGAAAAAAAGCACAGGATATTGAAGGCTAGGTGGAAGATAGCCATCTTAAATTAATGTGTAAAATTAAAATATTCTTTTGTAACATTTTAAGATGGAATCGGATGATAGAGAGTTAGAGAAGTAACTGAATGTCAAGCCACTGATAAATGCCCTAAAGTGAAACAAAGGCTCTAAGTCTCTTCACTTATTTTGAGGGGACTACCAGATTGCACAATCTTTTTTTTTCGCATTTTTGCTATAAATTTGAACTTTCGTAAATTATGGAAACAGGAGTAGGACAAGATATTTATTATTGGTCCATTTTATTTACTGATTTTTCTGTTCTGCTGCCCCTAATAACCTTCTCCATACATTTGATTTGAAGGCTGTACTCACTTTTCCAGAATGGGATCCTTCGGAAAATAAATGCTGCCTGCCCCCTTAGATTTAGCTGAGAAACTTAACAGTAATTAGCGTTCTTTAAGTAGACAGTTGGAGAAACAAAACGCAAATATAGTGAAAGCCGCTAGTTGTCAGGGTACACGTTTGCATTACACGTGTTCATCAAAATGTAGATGTATCTTTATGTGTGTCTATGACAGAGTAGGAAAAAGAATTAGGAAGACTGGAAGTCAGTAGGATAGTGTAAGTTTTTAGCTTCAAGAGGAATATAATGTCAATTTAATACATTCACTGCCATTTTTATATAACCATCTTTCCTGGGCTGTCCTGGAACACATGCGTTTTGCACAAACAGGATGGCAGCTGCCTACAGTTAATCCTAATTGTCTCTAACCATTGCTCTGCTGGTTGAGATAAATAAGTTGCCGCACGGTAGCCATAGGAAGACAGATAGTTCTGACACTTTCCATCTGCATATGATTACCACCTGGACAGACCCTTGCCTTCGAAATTTCACCATTAATACTTTTCACCTGGCAGAAGCCTCCTAGTACAGCTGCATTTGAGATGCAACATGAAATTTTTCAAGCAGTATTGGGTTCATACCTCAACATATCTCTATACACACACGCACACACCCCCGTGTGATTCCTCTGAATGAATTCCCAAGGTCAATGGGATGCTTAAATCAAGCCATTAGATATTCCATACCTACAATTTTCTGCCTGGCATATTAGTGACATTTAAAAATTGTTATCTAGACACTAAAGAATTAGTTTAAAAGCAGAATAAGAAACTAATCCTTAGATATCAGTATCTACTTAGATACACTTTTAAACCTGGGAGAATGCATCTTCAAGTGCATCAGAACAAATAAAAAAGGGAAACTCCTACACATATTTTTGTGTGGTGTTATACACATTTCATATGAGTAAATGATAGCCTATGGCTAGCATTTGACGTTAGTCAATTAGTAACAGCAAGTATAAAATATACATTATAAACTTTGCAAGTAAAAGATGATATACATATTTACTTCCTACTCACAGAAATGACAATATCTTGTTATAAGTTTTGTCTGGATGGAGTAGAAGGAAAAGGAATATATTTTGATCTACATATCTTTTCATTATGAAATAAATAATGCAAAAGTTATGAGAAGCAATACACATTATCACCTATGTGATTACAAAGGTGAATGACTTGGTGCCAGAAAAATGTGTTGAGATATACATAACTCATACAATAACTACAGGCCAAATGCTAGGGATGGCTGAAGAAATACATTGTAACTGCTCCTCTCATGAAGCACGATGCAGTTGGGGACAGCGACACACAAAGAAATAAGTTTCAATGTACAATGAGGCTCTGTTAGATTTGTATTCATGCCTTGGAGACTTCAGGAGAAACTAGGTATTTTTCAGTTTCTATATGACATAAAACTAGTAACAAAAACTAGCAGTGAAAACACAGTAATTAATAATAATGTAATTTTTTTAAAATAAATGAAGGATCTAAGACTTTTTTCATTTTTAAGTCATCAACAGAAATGACGGTCAGTATGAAGTTACATGTACCCCAATGTCAGTTTGAACCAATTCACCCAGGCACAGAAGCATTTCTGTACCAAAGATGCAATCAGTTATGGACAAGTGTGAAAAAAATTGAGTTATTCAGATAATTCCACTGCCTGACGATAAGTGAGCTAAAGTTTTTTTTTTCTGCTCTCAAAATTATCAGAACTGTTTCTGTGATGTGTTACTCTCTCATCAGTCTTTTGTTTTAAATATTTGATAATGGCATGCTAATATATAATTATAATTTCCACCAATCAACTTTATAGATTTAAAATATTTGTATATTTTGTCATCTTTTCTTTCAAAATATTTTTACAGAAATATAGTCTAAATATGGGTCAGTCTCCTCACCCAACTGTACTCTACTTCATCTAAAACTAATTCTCCATAAGCATTTCTGCACCATCTCTTATGTACATAGGATTTTCTAGATGCTTCAAAATCCAGCTGGTGATTGCTAACTCTGATCAACTTTCATTTTAGCTCACTAATATGTGCTCTCATATTTTCATTATTATTTTATGTGTCATGTATTTTAGATGACAGCCTAACCAGGTATGGCCCAATACATGTGTCTATTTGTAGTCTTGCTGAGGTGTGCTCTGTATGCATGGGTGTGTCGTAGGGGATCCAACCCAGAACCTCATGTGTTCCAGGTAAGGGCTCAACCACTGAGCTTGGCGCTCTTCCTTGATGTATATCTGTACTTCCTGGTGAAATTAAAACCTTTACATGTCTATAGGCTATTCGAGCTTCCTTCTGCCCAGTCTTTGTTCACTTTAAAAGAGAGTTACATTCCTATTGGTTTATGGAAGTATTTAGTATTCTGGCCATTAGTCCTCTGTATGTATCAGCCTTTATATTTGCTCTCACTTTTAATTTACTTCACGCTTTACCAACCAAAGACTTCATACATATTTAAATGGACAGAACTTCATTTATGCTTTTTTAAATGACTGTACATTTTTGTATTTAAAAATGTTTTCCTTTTCCAAATCTGAAAGGATACTGTTTTCTCATCGATAACGCAAACTTGGGCTTTTCAAAATTACATTCCCGTTCATTTTTCAACTTAGCAAAAAGTAAGAATCTATGTTTTCTCTTTATTCACAGCCAGATTTATTTACTGCTTTGGTATTTAAAAATGTTGTTCCTTGTCCTCACTGTCATGTCCTAGAGCAAAGTCATATGTCTAGATCATACGTGTGTACATAATTAGGGTCCTTTTATATTGATCTGGGACTTTTTGTACCAATATCACATTAGCTATGTTTATTAGTAGACACTAAAACATGTGATCTCAATAGTCCATTCACTGAGCAGCTGAGTGCTTTTATTGCAGCCCAGCTTCCTATGTTATCATTGTGAGAGGTTTTGATCTATGTTGACATTGTGGTTTCATCCACTATCAAATCAGCCCTTCATGCTCTCGATGTCTCCAGCAAGAAACTTTTACTAACAAACTTTTCTCACAATCACCCCAACAAGCTATTGATTTTCCCTTTATTTTACCATTTCCATCCTTCTATTTAAATTAATTTTTGTCTTATCAATGTTCGTCTTTTAATAGTCTTTTGGAAATAAATTTCTATGGTGATTAAACACACGGTCGTTTAATTTCCCTACACCGTCTATGCTCACCTTATGCTTGAATAATAGTATGGGTAGTGATTGCTAAACTTACCGTCAATTTTCCTTAGCATTCTGAACATATTCTATGTCACAGTGTCACACTGCATTAATTTTGATGATGCAAGGCTATCAGTCTAATTACGGTGCTCCAAGAAATACTCTTTTCTAATTCATGTGACATTTCTATTTTTTGAAAATATTTTGTTTTTAACTCATGATTTTTCTTTAATCAGATTTTTCTGTAGGGGTATTTGTGTTTGGTGAGCACGTATGTATGTTCATTCTCATGTGTGTGGGTGGGCTCAGTGTGTACAGGTATGTATGCACATGGAGGCCAGAGTTAGGTATCTTCCTTAATAATTTTTCACTCCATGTACTGAGGCAGGGTGTCTCGCTTGAGCCTGAGATAGCTCATTTGGCTAGTCTAGGTAGCTAGCTTGTTGCAGAGAAGGCCGTGTCTCCATGTCACTCCTGAGTACCGGAATTACACACTGACCACCATATTTGCTATGCATTGATGTGATGTGCATTGATCTAAGAACTCAGATCCTCAGGTCTTTACACTTGTACGAGTGTCGTGCCCATCCTGAACCATTCACTGAACTCCTAACTAGTTTTTAAAAAGTCTCAGTTGTTGCTCTTCTTAAAATATCTTCTCTCACACTTTTATCATTCCCTTTATCTAAACCTCATACTCTTCCACCCTTTCCAATGGCTTCCTATATCTCCCATTTTCTTCTACATCATATCCTGTAGTAATACTTTGGTTTCATATGCTGCCTAATTTTAGTTTCTATTTTGTACCTTTTTTAACCTTGCATTAATCACATGAATTAAGCCTTTTAAAACGCGATATTTTGGGGTTGATTTTTGTTGTTGGGTTTTTGTTTTAGGTGGTATTTGGTAGGTCATACTCTGTAGCCCAGTACGGAATTGAACTTGCTGTATAGTTGGGGCTGGCTTTTAATTCATAAACCTCCTCTCTTTACTTCTTTAGCACTGGAATAATAAGGACACTCCCAAGCCTAGTAACCGTGCTTATTCTTAAGGAATTAGTATATGTATTTATTTTAAATACTCTACTTCTCCTTTAAGCTTAATTGTTATTGTATTATATTTTGGGGGAATTTTAATTTAAAATACACTTTGCTGTTCTTTGTTTTTGTTTTCTTATTGTCTTAGGGTTCTGTTCCTGCCATTCTCATCCTTTCAGGTCGTTTCTGCATGCCCACACACTCTCATTTGGAGCTCTACCCGAGGCTGGTCTTGACGTTTCCCAAGATGTTCAGTAATGCAGATGTTGCACTTGGAAAATTGTGTACATCTGCCTGACAGATACCTTGACATATCACTAGTCCACAAGTAGCTGCATGTTAACTTTACACCTGGCAGCCTCTCTGCACAATTATTTATTATTATTATCATCATCATCATCATCATCATCATTATTATTATTATTATATAATGAGTTTATTTATTTTCTTTAAACACACAACAAAAGCCTGACTTCCTTGAGGTATTCTGGGGCTGGCAAATGAATTTTTTTAGAATCACTTTCACTCAAGAGAATCTTTCCTGTTTCTCTAAAGTTTTATTCAGAGTTCTCTATTTCAGTCTTTAAGGAAAGCTAAGGTCAAGTATCTGGCTTGCAAGAGCAGCAGGAGTCATCATTTTTACCCCAGTGCCCTTTGTACTCCGGGGACACCACAGTTAACTCAAGAGCTCACAGTTACGACACTCACTATGTATAAACACAAATAAGTCATGGTAGCGTGACTCCAACCCAGCCCCCAAACCGTTATGAACTTAGCCTACACAAAAAGTTTTAATGCTTAATGCATGCATACCTTGCTTATAATAAAATATTGTAAAATTCATTGCAATACAAGCTATTTCATACCATGGATTCTAAGCTATCCAGAGTCATCAATATACAATCATTAATCACTTACATTGAGCTGTGGGCTACTGCCATATACCATTGTTGTTCTTTATACCTTCAGAAGTCTACCTAGTTCATTGCACATAGTAGGAACTCAATATACAGTTTTCGGGTAACAGAATAGAAGCACCATGAATGACGGTGCAAGAGCATGAGTGCGACTTCATAATTAGAGGCTACTCTCGAAAGCCTAAAGGCACCCCCAGACACAAACGCGGCATTCAATATCATCCTAAAGGCACCCCCAGACACAAACGCGGCATTCAATATCATCCTAAAGGCACCCCCAGACACAAACGCGGCATTCAATATCATCCCTCACTTGTGCTGCACCTCAGAATGATCTTCATAGCCTATGAGATGGTCCCTGGGCAGGTTCAAAGTGCTTTGAAAAGCACACGTTGTGAGGGTTTGAGCACTTGTTGAGATGTGGCCTGCAAACTCATTTTTTTGTATTGTAATTCCTTATCTTCCATAAGAACTGGGATACTCCAAAAATAAATAAGCACATTCTATTCATAAATAAATAAAAAACTCTTTCATTTTCTTACACACAAAAAAACCCGCTAACGAAAACATACAACTCATTTAATTTTCCATCCTGCCACCTACATAAAACAGAAACAGCAGCTGTTGAAATCATCGGCACAAATGTCAACTGTAGACAGTGTTGCTGAAAATATGCTGGGTATTAATCTCACCCTCTCCAGCTTAAATAATATACAAAGTTTGTAAGAAATTTATAATCACTTTATATGTCATATCTTTAAAGGCTGATGAGAAGCAGAGGCCAAAGGTTATTAAGAGCCTTCACATTAAATGAGGGGACCTTGCCTTAAAATCATATTTAGTATCTTGAGATAAGTTCAGGACATCAGTTCCTCCTATTTTATTTAGCATTACCCTATTGGGATATATTTATATACTATCCCTTTTAGAGTTTATTTAGTTTTACATTTTTCATTTGACTTGCTTTTTTATTTTATTTTTAAATTTATTTTATTTTTTTAAAAGAAAACCATCTTTTTTCATTTTATATACCAATCCCAGTTTCCTCTCCCTCCCCTCCTCCCATCCCCTCCATCTATCATCACCCCAACCCCCATTCATTCCTCAGAGAGGAAAAGGCACATTGCTTTGGGGAAGGTCCAAGGTTCTCCCTACTCTATCTAGGCTGAGTAAGGTATCCATCCAAAGAGAATAAGTTCCGTAAAAGCCAGTACAAGCAGTAGGAACAAGTCCTGGTGCCACTGCCAGTGGCCCCACAGTCTGCCCCAGCCATACAGTTGTCACCCACATTCAGAGGGACTAATTTGGACCAATGCTGGTTCCTTCCTTGTCCAGCTGGAGTTGGGGAGCTCCCATTAGCTCAGGTAAACTGTTTCAGTGGGTCCCCATGATGGTCTTAACCTCTTTGCTCATATTCTCACTTCTCCCACTCTTCAGCTGGACATTGGGAGCTAGAGAAAAACCATCCTGAGTGAGGTAACCCAGACCCAGACGCAGAAAGATGAACATGGTATGTACTCACTCCTAAGTGGATACAAGCTGTAATGCAAAGGATATTGAGCCTATAGTTCATGATCCTAGAGAAGCTAAGTAACAGTGAACCCTAAGTAAAACATATATAGATCCACATGGAAAGGGGAAATAGACAAGATTGCCTGACAAAATTGGAAGCATGGGGGTGGGGGAGAAAGGAGGGTGGAAGGAGAAGAGGAGAAAAGAAAGGGAGGGACAAGGAGAACTTAAGGGACAATAATATTCGAGATGGAGGAAGGACAGAGATGAGAGCAAGGAAAGGGATATTTTGATTGAAGGAGTCATTATGGGACTAGCAAGAAACCTGGCACTAGAGAAATTCCTTGGAATCCATAAGGATGACCCCAGCTAAAACCCTAAGCAATAGAGGAGAGGCTTCCTGAACTGGCCTTGCCCTGTAGTCTGATGAATATCTTAAATGTCACCATAGAATCTTCATCCAGCAACTGATGGAAACAGAGGCAGAGACCCGCAGCAGAGCACTGGGTTGACTTGCTTTCTTATTATTTATATTTTCAACTTCTGATATATATGATATATATAAATTTTCCATGTCCTATGCAATATAAGGGCCTTTCCATACTGGCACACATTATACTTGAAAATTTTCACACTATACTTTCATTCTCTCCATTTTAAGCTAATTTTCTTTGTTCCTTCAGATAGTTTTGATTCTACTTTTACATCATACATACCACACTCACTCACACATACACACACACACACACACATCTTAAGACTATACATAAAATCTAGGAACCACAAATGAACTGAAAACATACAATAGTAGTTCGTCTGAATCTGGCTTAATGCTTGACATTTAAATGAATTATTTTAGAAGCTAACTTGGCACCATCAGGATAAAGAAGAAAATAGTATAAAGTCATTAATATGAAAATGCAAACCAAAATAAATGTCCATTGAAAAGGAAATTGATAATATACTTCAGTTACAGTTGCATTAATAATTTTTATCAAAGTTCAGGTGCTTATTTATTGTTAAAGTCAGCATGAAAAAATAGTAGGTTTTAATCTGGGCATTTATACATAGAAAAGAAAGTTTAAGTGTAGCATATATATATATATATATGTGCTTTTTTATTTATCTCTCTTTTCTCTGGTTGCCTTGCTACATCTCAACTAGTCCACTGGTCTTCTTTCATGTTGTGTGTATCCCATTACCCTCTCTTCATTACTTCCCATTCCTTTAGATCTCTTCCTCCTTCTTTCATGCCCTACAAACATAAATAAAATATAGGCAAAATGTAAATCCATATTTTGAATGAGGTAATTGTCTTTCTAAGACTGGCTTATTTTGCTTCACAATGATCTCCTTCGGCAATTTTCCTTCAGAATTCATGATTTCATTTTTCTTTACAGCTGGAAAAAATTGCATTGTGTATATGTACCACATTTTCTTTTTCCATTCTTATGTTGACGGACATCTCGGCTGCTCCATAACTCAGCAATTGACTAGTGTAGCTATAAACAGGGAAGTGTAAGTACCTCTTCATTTTTGTGTCTTACGAGAAATGTCAGCCTTGTATTATCGGAAGCATATCACACTTTTGGAAATACTCTCATCTCATCTTATCCTCACAAGAAACTCATGAGTCTGATAATATCTTACTTCTGTAGATGGAGAAAACGAAATTCTACAGAAATGAAGTAGCTTATCCAAGTTAGAAGGAAAAGGTGAAAAATTGGAAAACGAGACATTTTGGGGCACTAGAAGAAAATTAGGCAGAGAGGCTATTTATTCTGTAGTTAGTCCAGGCTAGTACGTGTTGTTGGGAGGAATGCGGCAGAGGTAGAGGTTAGGGGGAAGCGGTGGTGGAGACGGAGGGAGCTTTTTAGGATGACAGTGGCGGAAATAAAGTCAAGTAATAGCAAAGGACATGTTCTGTATTAAGCTTCTTGATGGGCTAGAGACTACTGACTCACTCAGACAAGAGCATTCTTTTGCATATTTACTGCATTTAAAATAATCGTTTAGTGTATGTATTTTCGTAGGAACCATGCTAGCAATGTAGAGACCACATATTTCTTCTCATCATTGCATTCTTCAACCCTAAGTGTCTCCTAGATTGTAAGTTTCTTATGAGAACTATTCAGTTCATCAGTGAAAGAAGAGATAAATAAAGATATAAAACCTGCAAAAATTTTACAGGTAATCGTTAGATTGAAAAGCAGGAATCAAAAGCTGCAGGAGAATTGGGCAAGGGGACTTAGAGAAACCTGTAAGTAAAAGTAGGAATTTACCTCGATGGTGGCTGGGTTGGAAGACATCACTGACTGGTCAGAGAATGCAGTCTCTCTATAGCTGAGCAACTTATTTCAATAGCTTGGCAAAAATGGAGCTCCCTCCCTTCAGCAGAGCTTCCTGCTCTCTACCTGTCCTTTTCTGGAGGATGTCCCTGGACCTGGAGGACAGACCTCATCTAAAAGCTGTCTCTAAACCAGATGCCTGATTCTTCTTTAGCTTGACCTTTGGCACAGATTCCTGCTGAACAGACGTGTTAGGAACTCTGCCATAGGACACGACTGTCACATACCAAGTCATGTGATAGGAGCATGCCACTTAATGCAAATTAGGGTTTGTCCCCGGGCTCCCCAGTCCTATATATTCCTTATACTCTGGAATAAAATCGAGCTGATTTACTAACATCTGTCTCCTGGAGGTCTGTCTCCATTCTTGCTCATGGGCTGCCAAAGATTCTGTCACCCTGTCTGCGTTTTCCCCTCTCTGGCCGGTGGCTACCAGGCACAGAGGGAAAGAGGACCCCCTCACGACCCTTTTCTTCACTGTAGTTTCTTCTCCTAGCTCTTCAATATTTTGTGTTATTTTTCTGATTTTATTGATAACTTTCATTAACACAATTTAGAGATTTGATTCGCTTCCTTGTATCTGCTGAGCATTCCTCATGAGCAACAGTTTCTACAAAGATGCTTTTAAATTTGTGTCAATTTTCTCATAACTAGGCATTTGTGGTATTATTTTCTTTTTGAAATGTAAATGTGTTATGTTGGAAGCTTTTTGGTATGTATTCTTCATATTCTAGGGAACTTAACCTGTGCCCTGAGAGATTCCCTCATTCATATGATAAATGAAAAGGGCATAATATATTAGCACATACACATATGCATGCTCGCGCACATGCGTGTGTGCAAATGTGCACGTGCGCGCGCACACACGCACTCACACTTCCATTTTAGTGCAGGAATGATTCAGTAAGGAAGGCCCATAACAACATATAGTGCTATGCAGCTCATATGAAAATTCCTATTCTAAAACACTCAAGTTGCACAGTTAATTAACAGTTACTCACACTTTAGGAAGGCATGATACATACTAAAAAGAAAAAAATCAGCTGAAGGTAAAATGGTATTACATATGGCTAATACGTTGATACATTACTACAAATCACAAATATTATCCAACTATGAATACTGTGATCTACAAGAATGACCAACTGGACAAGGTATGCCTCACGGGGACTAGTGACATGTTGTCATCGGAGTAACCAGCCACTCTCTGTGTGGATTCAAGGCACAGTTTTGGAGTCCACAACCTGTGGCTTGACAAGTCATAGCTCTGAGGGGAAAGTCTACTAGATTTCTCTGCTAGTGGGACATAGTATTAAACTGATTGCTAATGACTTCCCATTATACCCACAGTAATACTAACTCCTATCTCAAATCTCACGAGAGAAGCTTGTTTATGCAGATGATTGCAATTAATACCGGAACCCAAGGCGCAGTGAATAAGTGACAGCGGAATGCTCAGCCCTAGAGGGGACGTTCTTGTCATCCCCCTTTCTCCCAAGGCTTCCAGGTATAATGCAGCCGTTGTGCATAGAAACAGCGATTGTCAGAGAATGTCCACAGCCATCAAAGCTCAAGCCTGAAAAACTCCCAGCATGGAGAGGGGAAGGTTAGAATGAAGTCTAACCTCCAGCTGAGGAGCTATTGGTAACTGATGACTACTGGAAGATGGAGAATTAGTTTTCTTTGAGGGCACAGCATCTGGTAGGTATAAAATGCTCCAGAGGATAAGCACATACCCAAGTGTATAAAGGCAACACTAATTCCACTCAGGGAGTTCTCAAAGAAAATGAATGAGGACATGAAGTTAGGTGGGTATGGACGAAGAGAGAGGTAGATCTGAGAGGGGGAGGTAGGAGGTAGAGGAACATGTTCAAAATGCAAGGTATGAAATTCTGAAGTAATTCATAAAAACATTTAAAATTAAAATTAAATACTCCCAATTCAATTTTTTTTAAAAAAGGAAATTCCTACTGGCTTCTGCCGTGAATGGCATGAGAAGTAATTTTAGAGAGCTAATAGAATATTGCTGGTGTTTGCATGACCTCACTCACTGCAACGTTGAAAACTATGTCAGCAGGCAGTCAAAGCTCAGAGCAGCAAAGCAATTAGCAACTCTTGCTTTCGCAAGTTCAATGGTTACTTCCATCTCTATTTTAAAAATGGATGCAACAGATGTGCTCCTGTACCAGAGGTAGAGAGAGACACACGGCACATATGGTTCCAAACTGTTTCTCCCGAGAAGCACAAAGGTTAATCTCACCACTGCTTGCAGAGAAGACAGAAAATGCAGTAGGTGTTTTAGGGGGAAAAAAGAAGTTAATTTCTGGACGCAGTGTCTTACAGGTATCTTTTAGGCATCTAAGTAGAAGCTTTGAGTCAGCCGGTAGGTACACCTGTCTAAACTTTTAAAGAATTGATTGGCATTTAGAATGAAATGAATATCTCCATCACTGACCGTGATAGAGAGGCAGCTCAAAAAAAAAGGCCACAAACAACTTGATGCTTTTAATTATATATTTAATACATACTTTCCACTTTTATTTAGATTATAAATTCTCTTTGTTTCTTTTATTTTTAAAACAATTTTATTTTACATACCAATCCCAGTTCCCTCTCCCTTCCCTCCCCCCGCTACCCCATCTTCTCCCCATCCCATCCCTCATCCACTCCTCAGAGAAGGTGAGGCCTCCAACGGGGAGTCAACAAAGTTTGTCACATCACTTGAGGCAGGACCAAAGTCCTCCCCGCTGTATCTAGACTGAGCAAGGTAGCCCTTCATAGGGAATGGGTTCCAAAGAGCAAGTTCATGCACTAGGGATAAATACTGGTTCTAGTGGCCCCACAAATTCTAAGAAAGCACTGTGTTAGGAAAGATAAAAACCTGTACAATTGTACCGGCAATGGTGAAATTTCATACTATTCAAGCAGTGGAGGAATGTAGAGGACTAAAAGACGAGAAGCATATTATGGGATTGATATATTTAAGGACAGATAGTACTCAAAATATACATTGGAGTCTATGTACATATAGATATTGCAGGCTTGCATTTTGGGTGCTAAGTATCATGTGGCCAAAGAGTTTATTAAAATCAACAATTTTAATGAGTCAAATGATTAATGTTTATCTTATTCAACATTCAAATAATTATAGAATGTACCTAATTTTGACACCGATATACATAGGAGTAGAATTTAATTTACTACAAACTATTGACTAAGAGTGACCCAGAGTGAATGCAAGATAGACCCTGATTTAGAGTTCTGGTTCTTCACCAGAATGAGAAGATGCTATCAAATGACATATTCGTTTCCCCTGAAGCAGGTGCACAATCTCTATAAATATACTAGCTATGCTTGAATTAGAAAGCTGCTGCCATTCCTTGTGTTTTTTGTTTTCTTGTCATATTCTTTGTTTCTGGTAAAGTCTTTGCAAAATTTGTTTCTCACACAAGTTGGAAAGAAACCAAGATAGAGTCTCATCGTGGCTAATGAAGTCACACAGAGGCACTGCTTCCCAAGGTTGCCCCACAGAAAAGCGAATTCGGGGGAATCGAGTTAAGGTACCTTTATTCAGTAATCCACAAACAAAGCCCCATAGAAATACCACTTAAATAGTTACCTCATTAATGTGCAGTAAGAACTGCAGAGTGGAAGCTCCAGAGACCGTGATAAGTCACGAAGGCAGGAGATAGGAGAAAGTCATGTAACTGGGGGCACAGTGGTGGAGAACATGGTTGCCTACCCAGAGGAAATAAATATGATTTTATAGCCACCTTGAGTTAGGGAAGTTTCCAGCCTACAAGAGAAAGAAGCTGCAGATGCAGAAGGAAATGGAGGCTTTGGCAGTATAAAGCAGTGTAAGTTTGGAATAGTCTGTTGCTTCCCTAAAGTTAAACATGTAACACAGTATTACATAGCAACTCTGTGCTTGGCATTTGCCTAAGAAAAATGGAAGACTATGTCCCTTCAAAGACGGCACACACATTCCATGAATGTTTTATTTGTAGTCGTCCCAAAATGAAAATATTCAACTCTCTGGAACACACAAATAACCAAATGCATGATATCTGTAGAATGATAAGTAAGAAAAAAAGAACCAACAACAGCACAGATTTATTTTCAAAGATAATGAGGTTGAGTAATATAAATTGGAAATTAAAAAAAAGTACACCCTGAATGATTGTGCTAAAAAAAAAATTCAAGAAAAATCAAACAAAGCTGACAGTAGTGACTGCTACTGACGGATGTGGCCAGAGAAGAGAAAGCTTGTGAAAGAGCATAAGGAAACATTAGAGAACGGTGGACATGGTCACTATGTTCATTGTGGTGCCAGGGATGGAGGTGTGGATGATGTCAAAATCTATTGCGCTTATGTGCAATATTATTGCATGCATCAATCATATCTCCGTAAAGCCATTACAACACAGAAGAATATTTGACATATATATATATATATATATATAAATCTTGCTTTTGTTTGGCTTAAAAGGGAAGATTTTAAAAACAAAATTACTCCATACAACTAAAATATCATGAGGAGCAGAACTAGAAACTGGAACAATTTAGGAAAAAAGGTCATTATGTTTCCTTCTCTCTCTCTCCCTCCCCCCATCGTTTTGCTCCCATATACACAACATTTCCTAATGAAATTTCATTTTTGTCTGCTTCTGACACATTTTACATTTAGTAACAGTGCAAGTATTAACAATATATTTTGGGTTTATGTCTTTTGTCTGCCCTGCATCACAAGGATATCAAAAAGGAATTTAAGAAAGCCCAATCAATTCTACTTTTCTATTTTATTTAGTTTTCCTGCAGAAACAGACTTAACCATGGTACTTAATTTTGATCTCAGAAATTGATTTTTCTCCTCTGTTTTGTGTTGCTTGCTTAGGGAAACAAGGTTTTTGCAGGCTATTCTCTGGACTATCTATCTCATCAACATTTGGCAGGCAAACTACTCTAGAGATCCAGGGGATGCTGCACACTGTCCTTCTTTACTGGATGCAAGCAAAATAGTTCATTTTTTAATTTGCAAAGAAAATAAAAAAAATGGCCAAGGATCATGTATGTATCAACACATTAAACTTTTATCACACTTTTATTGAGCATTTAAAAGACTATAACCACCTTTGGGAATACAGCAGGAGGCTTAAGAGTAGATCTAAATTAGTAATTCACATGTGGTACCATTTGGGGATGCAACTACATCACATAGGAAGGTCTTTTCTGGTGAGAAAGAGCTGTTGCAGATTCAGGCACAGACAGCCCAAAATGACCAATTTGTTTCCTTTCGCCACAGCTCAAATTACAGTTTTGTCTCTGCAACATTGAGCTCCTTCCAGCACATCCATTAAGGCAACTTGGCTCATGATGAGCTTGTCTGTAAGACCTAATGTCTATGAGAATGAACAGAACCATTGCCAAGGGAACATAGAACACTGGGTTCTGAGCAGAGGTCTTTTGTCCTAACACAGTAGCTCATGAAAACCTGGGTGACCAATCCAGTGCCAAATCTCCAGGCATTTGGGTAAGACAACTCAAATTCCCTCAGCTTATTCCCTGAAGCTACATGGGATATATATATATATATATATATATATATATA
>LOJH01031328.1:2567-13895 GCA_001685095.1 Ellobius talpinus
TGTGTGTGTGTGTGTGTGTGTGTGTGTGTGTGTGTGTGTGTGCGTGCACATGCACATGCACTTCTGTATGTTCATACATCCCTGTTTATCTGTGTGTGTTTAGGGGGACTCACGTGTTCAGGTGAAGGACAGTAAATGGGTTTGGAAGATAAAATCATGAAAACTTGTCTCAATTGTTTATGAGTTCTAAACACAAGACAGTCAATAGGAAGGAACTTATGCCGTGGAGACAGCGATTTGTATAAACTACTTGGGGTGAACTGCATGGTATAGCAAAGCGTGGAAATTAGGGACTGAGGAGATGCTCACTTTCCCTGCTTGACTTCTTCCTGGTCCCCAGATCTCCTGCCTGCATCATCATTCCCTTATCAGACATACAAGAAGATTCCCAAATGAGACTCACCACGTGAGGTTAAAAATATTAGAAAGTTTTTGTCTGGTATTAGATGAGTGTCCTACTAAATCAAAGAGGATCATCACTAGAAAGCATACCAATCAACTTCTGCCAAAAAGAAAGATTCAGCATTTAAATTGGTGTATTTTTAAATTACTGTGTGTGTATGTGTGTGTGTGAGTGTGTGTGTGTGAGTGTGTGTGTGTGTATTGTGTTGGTCAGAAGAAAACTCTCAGGATGGGTACTCTCTTTCACCATACAGATCCATTCCCTGATATTGAACTCAGGTTGCCAGCCCTAAGCCAGTAGACAAATCCCAATTTTTTTAAGAATCAATTGAACTTCAGAGAGCAACACTGAGTCATCTGGGTGCATTCTGGGTGTCTGTGCTGTACACACACAAATTCAAGTTGTCAAGAATCATTCTCAAGGTCAAAGACAGCAAGCACCTCCTTCTCGATTCAAAGTTTGTACTCTGCAACTCTGCCACAGGATACCTATTCATAGACACTACTTTGGAAACACTTGCTGCAGATATTGCAATTATGGATCAGAAGTTGAAATATTAATGATATTGAAACTTTAGCAAGTCCCCAGACTCTTACTAGACTTTCTGCACCTCTAATTAAATTAGTTTAGTTATACAGAGATCTTACCAGAGTTAGCCACCCATAAAGATGAAACCAAAATTCTTTATATTAGGAATGGGAAGCTTTGAAATGCCCTTTCTATACTCCAGGAAGAGGGTTTCAAGGCATCTGATGTCGTATTTCAAGGAATCAGAACTTTAAGGAGCTATTGATTCTAGACGCTAGTTCAATTACTTCAGAGAGCAAACAAGTTCATTAAGAATAATTAAGTCACCTTGCAACTTTTTTTTCAGTGCTCAAAGGAGTCGTGGAGATTGGAGACAAATAGGTGGGCTTGTGTATAAGCTGCATTTGCAGTTTGGTTCTTGTTTCACTCTGATATTTGTCTATTCATCTTATTAAGATATAGAATAACCAGCAATTCTTAAATGAGAAACTCAAATAGGCCTTTCAATCTGTCTTCTAATGAGTCTCTCTGAAGCACTTTGCTCTCAGTCCTGGCTTTTTTGGAAATTCTTCTTCCTTTGGTGTTTAGCTAAGACTTCTCAGGAAGAAATAATCTGTAAGTTGGCTGGTTTTCATATTTGTACTTCTCTTGAATGTAGAATCTGTCTCCTCTGAGTTTCCTGGATTCAAAGCGCCTCTTTTTCCTACATTTCTTTCTTCTTTTCACAATTGATGCCGATACTCTGAGTCTGTACCATCATCTCTGATTGTCAGTTGAGTATGGAATGGAGCAGCCTTCCTTCATCCCCTGGGCTTTGGACCTTCTCACAATTACCTATCCTTTCTGCTTTTACCTGGCTTTCCATGTTTCTGTCTTTGTTTCTCTATTTGAATCTATGTCTCATATCACAAATTTAATTCTTTTGCGGTATATTTTTAAAGCAACATTAAATCACGAGTGATACATACTCCTGACCTGTACGGGTGTTCAGACCCCTCTTCCCAACGATGTTTCGTTAGGCACTAAGTTTGCAACATGGGTTTTGATGGACATGCTCAAGCTGTAGCTGATACCACCTTTACTTAGGTCTTAAGTACTTAAATATCTTTTAGTTATTACAATATGGTGAAAGAAAAATTGGCTAGGCAGAGTGTATAAGTGACAACATTTTCCAAACCAGCTGTACTTAACACTGAAGCGTAGAAGTTTGACATCGGTTAGATGTATAGTCTTAGCCACAGACTTTGTTTATTTTGCCTGAACACTTGAAGGGTTTTGTTAATATCCGTTAGCTATTACTCCTACATTTTTGTAGAACACTGAAGGTTCTATACGAGGCACTCTTGAATTGAACTTCCCAGTAGTATTGATATTAGTGTGGAATGTCTTAAAGTGTAACATTACACTTCTTTGTCCACTTAAAGACCCATTTGGTTTTTTGTTTTTTCCCTTCTTCTTAATTTTTAAATTTTCTCTTTAAAGATTTAATTTTTAAATTATATGTGTCTGTGTGTAAGTGTGGGTATGTGTGCATGAGAGCAAGTACCCATAGGGTGGAAAGAGAAGCTGGAATTATGGGAGGTTGTGAGCTGCCCAATGTCTATGCTGGGAAACAAACGCTAGACCTTCACAAGAACATCAAGCACTTTTACCACTCAGCCATTGTTCCAATTCAGCCCCTTGTTCTCACTGTAAATGTGACTCTTCTTGACCTTCTCATTCCATTTTGTAGGAGTCATGTTTAATTGTATTAAGATACCAAAAAATAAATATCTTTATTTTTGAAAACAAACTATCTTCAAAATCCTTAACAAATTCTCCTCTTTTATGTTCTTTTCGTACTCTTCAAGTAACATTATCCCATAAAATCATTTAGAAGCACTCCTGGCTTGTCACTAATAGGAAACCATACCTACATTTGCATCCATTCCTTCTACATTGCAACAATTAACTCAAATTCGTGCCATCCTCTCTACAAGGAGAACTACACTCCATGGCCAGTATCCTCTCACCTTCTCAGAAAGTTCCATAGTGTGATGAGCTCTCTTTCAGCACTGTTCCCAGCCAGTTTGCTAACCAGGAGCAGCATCCTCACTCGCTGGGGCTTCAAGTTGCTGTCCCAAACCTTCAGTAAGCATCAGCTATCTTCGCATTCTGCACCTCAACAGCAACCACGTGGTCCTTGCCTGTTTCGGGCTGGCTCCTATTTCACCATTCCACCACAATTGCTCTCATCTAGGAAAGCAGCAACCTCCCTGCTTCTAATCCTAGCGGTTATTTCTCACTCTTCATCCCCCTTGAGCTCTCAGCAGAATTTGAAATAAGATTGGTGGTTCCCTCCTCGGGAAGCACCTTTTAGCCCTCCCAGGCAGTTTCTACCTATGTTCTTCATTCTTTTATTTATTTAAGCTCTTGATATTCACATTATTTATTTCTGTATGGTTTAGATGCTAGAGGTACGTGTGTCAGGAGGCATTTTAGGGAGAAAATAAAGCAGTTCAGGTCAGTCACTACAATACCTGTCTGATGTACTCAGAAAAAAAATACTAAAGAAAAGTTTTTAAGAAAAAATGCATTTTTAATTCCCAAATATATATTACTATGGACTTTCCCAGTCCCATAAATTAAATCAAATGAGTTAGTGCACAGGTATTAATTTTTGATAGTTTTGCTTTTGAAAATATACTATAAATATAATATGTTCAACAAATTACCATTCTTGTAGACATTATTCTGGAAAAGACCCCTACTAGCAATATCCCTTATTTATAGAAAAAAATAGAGTAAATAATTACCATATGTAATACCTTGATGGGGTTATTATTAAATTTGTCTATAATTATAATGAGTTTTGTTGTTTAGTTTTGTGGAAAGTAGTCAATAAATAATGGGATACTATCAAAATTTTTAAAAAGAATGACTAAGGAAATTACATGATGCAGACTTTCAGTTAGAGCTAGTCTATGGATATCTCTAAGAAGAGAGTTTGAGGTCAGATGTTTTACTTCTTATTCTGTGAAAGCAGCAAACCGTCTGTCATGTCAGATACTGTGAATCCACCCTAATCTGGGAAATCTTTTTTCCTATTTAATTATTTATTTTGTGAGTCGTGTATATTCATGTATGTACCTGCATGTTCATATGTGTGCATGTGGGCATGCCAAGTGGAGGTCAGGGGACAACATGGGTTATCTGTTCTCCCTTTCCACCTAATTTTATTTTTTGTTGTTTTTGACTTTCATCCTTATTTTAAATGGTTTTATTGTTATTGTTGTTTTTGGCATCTATATGTACTCCAGGCTAGCTGGTCCATTAGATTCTGTGGATCCTTTCTCTGTCTCCTACCTTGCTGTAGGAGACCCTGGGATTCCAGATATGTGCTGCCATGTATGACCCTAGGTAGGTTCTTGGGGTTAAACTCTGGTCCTCATGCTTGTACAGCAAACATTTTACCTACTGAATCATCCCTTTTTAACTATCAAACAGAATGAAAAATGTTAATATTTCCTGCATTCTCTGGAATAAGCATAAACTTTAAATACTAGCATTGCAGAATAAGTTTTTATATTTTTTCCAGTCACCTTAGCTAATATTAGCAAATACTTTCAGACTTACGTGTAACTTAGCAAAATAATTATAATTAACTATTATAAAATGAACAAGTCAATATATACTAAATACAACATCTTTCACCACAATCTTTAAAATAATATTAATAGGCTCTCCATGTTAAGATAGTAATTTCAGAGATAGCAGGCTAAAGATGACATACCTCGTATAGGGTATACCCAACATTTGAAGTAACACCAGTTGACTCCAAAAGCTATGGTTCCTTCATTGTCATGTGCAGTAACAAGACTCTGCCCACAGGAAGTTGAAAAGGGGAAAGTGTCTGGGGAGTAATTAGTGCTTGTTTGTTCTGAACCCGTTCTCTTTTCTGTAACAGATTGGACATACAAAAACCCAAAGACTGTGTGTCCATCTTCCTCCACTAGTAAGTGGAAACACACAGAGAAAAAGCTGGGAAACCAACCCGGAAGCTGGTATACCTTTGTGCTATCTTCCCTTCCTCTTTCTTGAAGCCTTAGACACGCCAGTAGCCCCATCATGGCCTACAAGGTGCAGTTCAGTACATAAACCTTGTACTAAGGATAATGCAGCATCTCTGCTCTATTGCTCTGCTTCTTTGGTGTGAAGAATGGGTCTCTGAGTGTTTGGCTTCTAATGCAAGCTACTAAAACAGTCCTGATTGATGCAGATATATATTACATCATTAAGCGAGAAAAACACATTTATGGATTGTAGAGGAGCAGTATGCCAGATAATGGACAAAATATTGCCTCGGGCTAATGTGCTGTGGAAACGGGAAGCAGGGTTTGTGGTAACAAATTAATAGAACTTGGAGATGTTGCGTTTATTCAGAAAGAACCGAATGCTTTTCGGCAATTAACCAGCATAGACAGAGTTTCCATGTGGCAACCCTGCTGCTGGCAGAAAGCTAGTGGGCAGATTGACAGACTCAGAACAGCTATTTAAGAATAAGGCTGCTGGGAGTGGAGAAATAGCCACAGACAGTTCAAGCTCCTGAGGACAAATAATGGTTTGTTATTATGCTTGAAACTATGTGAAATCGGTAAAGGCATCATAAGAAGTGAAACCATGGGGTGCTATTAAGAGTTGAGCAATTCTAGTTTGTGAGGGAATATGGATTCTACTTACAAAAGTAATAGCATATGGGAGAAGAAGAAAGAAGTCATTGTCATTGTTTTGAGTTGCTAGTGAGCTATTCTATTGTGTCATGAATCTTAAGTCAAATTTCATGTTATTAGTATTAATTTTATTAGTGTGATGTGTGTGTACTGCCACAATATTGCTTTAATGAAATAATGTATTGGGAGTTATGTTTCACAGATCTAATGGAACGCTTGTTAGATGTGGTGGGAATGTGCATGGTGGGAAAGGGAGAGGAAGAAAGGGAGGCAAGGATAGGGAGAGAAAGGAGAGAGGCAGAGATACACAGAGAAGCAGCAAGAGAGAGTTTTGTCCTAGTAGCTCAAGTTTTTAAGCCTTCTAGTGACTTTCTTGACATCCAACACGCTTTCTATCCACATTCCCTGCTTTTAGCCATGATTAGCTTTTCACCTGCATCTCTCTCTAACATGCCCATTCAGACAGATATCTTTGTGTGTACTTGTTAAGGTGTTATTTCTTCCTCAACAGATTAGACATAGGAATCTTAGTCATCTGTGTCAGGAAACACTTGCACAAGTCAAACATGTATGTATCAACAGCATGTACCTTAAAAGTTCTCTGGATACATTTGGGCATGAGGGCATGTAACAAATTACAAATGGCCCAAAATGGAACTCTTCTAGAAATTTCCATGTCCTCTTCCCTAAGGACCTGAGGAAAATATTTCTTCATAGGAAATGCCTCTTCTGATTCAGTGTGGATCATTCTTTCAGGTTTAGAGGACATTCTTGTACACCTAGTGGGTTCAGTGTCATTGGATTGTGTTCATGTGGCCCAGTGCACAAAAACAAACTATTTCAGGACACAAGGAAGAATTAAGATAATCTGAGGCCAGAAAAATATCTCTGTGGTCTATGCTGCTGCTGAGGGCCTTGAGTGCATCGGTGAGCCCGATACAGCCATGGGCCATACTGATGTCTGTGGACCATTTTGCCACCCCAGGTCATGCAGATATCTCTTGTGGTTGCTGCTTCCTGACTTGGTGTTGATGTCTTTTGGCTGCACTGCTGTTAGGGGCCATGTTGAAGTGAGTGACCCATGCAGCAACCTAGGGCCATGGTGATGTCTGGGTCTGAGCTTCCTTCAGAGGTCTTGTCTGGGTCTGTAGTCCTGTGTTCGTGGTCTGTGCTGTCACCAGAAACCATGTGGGGGGGGCGTGTGATCTATGTGCCTTCTAACTGTGAAGAGCAAGGAAGCTACTTTTGTACTGATGATGCACAGTTGAGAAGGAGGGGCATGGAAGGCTTCTGGGACAACCCCTACCCCCACCCCAACACCCCCTCCAAAAGGTAACAGCCTAGACAGACAGGAAACCATCAAAGAGAACACTTTGAAAGTGTGATGGAGATGCTGAAGTGTAGCTCTCCGCAACTGATGGCTTCTGGCAATACTGTGTGAGAAAAATTCAGTTCTACTTAAGGGGCTGGCCACTGAGAGTTTGGCCATGCTCCAGAGAGTATATGGATAACACAAATTGAACTTAGGTTTTTTTATTCCTATTTTTATTGTTGCCTTTTGAGGGGATCACAAGAGTAGGGGAGCCGACACAGAAGGACTGGGAAATGAGTATGATGGGATTCATGATGTGAAATTCCCATAGAATCGATAAAAATGCTACGATGAAAGCTAAAATAAAATAAAACTAAGGCAAAGAATGAGATGGTAGTGGAAGATACTTGTCATGACCTCTGGCCTCCACACAAATGTACGTTATATGTGCTCCCACATACGAGTGCAAACACATGTACACACACAAAAAAATAGAGAAACTATTTTAAAAAGAAGGAATATTGGAATCACAGTTCATATCATTTAATGCTTTCTGAAGAGTAAATGCTAAACGAGAAAGCAAATGTTTCTCTTTTACACTTCTGGAAATGTGAGACAAGTAGGCAGGACCCTTCAACAATCCTGACTCACCCGGTCATTTCTTAAGACACTTCACTCTCAGAGGCTTCGGGGAAAAAAATGGTACTTGCCCAGGAAACATCTCAGCAAGTAACTTGATCTCTTTTTCTATCAGTTGCAAAAATATCCTTTGTGGATTACACACTCATGTTCCTTGATGTTATATAAGGAGTTGGGGCTTGATAAATGGTATTATACATGCATTTCTAAAAATAATGTCTGGCAAGGATGTCAGGTTTATCAAAACTAGAAAAGACTTTTACATTCTGGACTGAGTCATCGAAGGAAATTGCTTCGTGTTGGTGGGAATAGAAATCACAATTATCCCACATCTCGGTTCAAACCTAGTGCCCTCTCCGACATCTGTGCATTTCAGTTGTTGATTGATCCCTGGCCTCCCGTCTGTACTGGTAAGTTCCTGGAAGGCAGGATTCTTATAAAATGGTGGGCACGCATCACACAAAATGTGTTCAGATAGCACGTGAAATTGTAGCTTTCAGATGACCAAGGTATGCTGATAATGACCCTGATGTTGAAGGGATCATATTGGGCCCGCAAAGTTTCTTTCTGCAACCTAATTGCAATACTAAGGCTCTAAGGGAGATTAAGCTCTGGGTCTTCCAGTTTAAGATTGTGTTTGCAGCATGTTCTACATCCTCTGACAGGACTTTAGGGCTGACTTGAGCAGCCCTTAAAAAATAAACTCCATATAGATCGTTACCCAAAATATAAATTTTTAAAAAGTGTTTAGTAAGACTTAAAAGCAAGAAGATTCTCAAATGTATCAAAATTTTACTAGGTTCTTCTCCAAAGTTTCCCAGGTTTCAAAGAATATCTAAGAAACAGTTTCACCACTAATCCACATGGGGTAAGATAATGACCAGTAAGTGTTACACATTCAAGTCGAAAGCGAGTGGTAAATGGGACACTGAGGCATTTGAGGAAAACACAAAGAAAAAGTGATTTTCTAAAAGTTAATGATTACCTCAGCAATGGTAATGATAAGGACAAGAAATCATAAATCTGATTATCTAAGCTCAGTTCATCTTCTATACTCTCCTGTCTTACTGGATCAGTCCACACAAGTCTGCAAGGCGTTTCTTTTTTGTTTATGTCATTTCTCTTAGAAGACCCTTTCTCCCCTTTGAGTGTTTCTACCTTTGTTTTTATTACTCTAATGAGCAACTAATTATTTAGAGTAAAGCATGCTATCTGATAAGTTTTCCCTTTAGTGTTAGCTAGAAAAATCCTGTCTTCTCTCTCAGAACTCTGCTCAACAAAACCCAGAAAACATGTTTACCCTAAAATCATTTTTTACAAAAACCACAGTCCCGCTGAAAGGAAATGCTAGTTCTGCTTGGGATTGCTGGCCCCAGTGAAGATTTGCAGGAAGAAAACAAAATGAACATGAATGGCCCACACCAGTCTCACGTCTGGGCAGGGGAGTTTAGAGTTCGACAGTGGGTGATGCTGACGGAATCTTCAGAGCTGTTCCGTGGAGGCAGTGTTTTCGCACTGGATCTAAGGCAAGAAGGAGACGGGACTTGTTAGCTTTCCACACTTCCTCACGTCTTTCTCCGTGCTGCAGCACACCTCTCTGGCTGACACCCGGCAGCAATTCCAAGCAATTTGCCCTCCCTTACATACTGAATTGCTTGGTCCTACTTTGAGAATAGGAAGAGGAAATAGGCAGTAGCCAGTGTGTCGAAGGAACCATCTACATTTCTCGAGCACTAAGCATCCTCTAACCCTTCCTGATGTTGAAGACTTTGGAAAGTGAAAGCAATTCTCATCTATGCCTCTATTGTCTCTTTAGTTTTCCAGATGTAAGTTTGAACCCTTTAAGCTGGTCCATCACTAATTGCTTTTGTCCTTATTGGGTTGGTGCTAATTTAAATATAGGCATTTGTGTTCTGCTCTTAATCAGTAAACCTTGTTATTTCTTAGAAAAGTCACTGATTCAAGATCACATATGGAGCTATTGTTTGTGACAAAACTCTTGCTCTCACTAACCCAGTGGGTCAGGCTAAAATCACTAAAGGGTTGTACTAACGTTCCACATCACAAAGTTGAAAACATGATAGTGGATGCCCCCTCCAGAAAAAGATAGAATTAAAATCATAACAGCCTAATTCTCCAAACAGGTAAACTGGCAAGATAAGAAGTCTCCTTTGACTCAATCCCTAACTGAAAAGGTTACCTGAAGAAACTGATGCTGGTCAGTTTACTTCCTGTTCTGTTTCCTGTGCTCATCTTAGAAGAAAGTAACTTTGGAATAACAAACTACTCTAGGCTTGTATGGGTGGGTGCGTGCTTTCCTGTGCCTTCTTCTGTCAATTACATCACCTCCACTGACTGACCCTTTGAATATTTACTGTATTATGTGGGAAGGAAGACTACCCAGTTCTAGAACCACAAAATAAGCCAATTAAGCTCATTAATGCATTGTAAGTTTAGCCTTTGGAAGTTCATGTACTTACACATACATATCACCCTCTCTTTATCCACCCTTCAGAGAGGGTATTTAGTATATTTGTAATACATTTAGATTCTTTATTTCTCCCTGAAAATGTCTAAAAATCATCACTAATTTCAGCAAAGTTTAGTGTACTAAATCAGTTTACAAAACCCAGTTGCCTTTCTATACATCGACAGCAGGCATACCAAGGAAGAGATCATGGACATAGTCCCATTTGCAAAAGCACCAAAGACAGTAAAATATCCTTGGGATAAACCTAAACAAGGAGATGAAAGATTTCTACAATGAAAGTTTCTACTCTCTGAAGAAAGATTGATAAGGCACTAGAAAATGGAAAGACATCAGATACACGTTGATTAGTAGAACTGATATTATGAAAATGATCATCCTACCAAAAGCAATTTACAAATTCAGAGAAATCCCAATCAAAATGCATTATTCTTTATAGGAGCAGCAAAAAAATTAAAATTTATATGGAACCAAAAAAGAAAAAAGCAAGCAAACTGGCTTATTTTGCTTAGCCTAATGATCCCCAATTCCACTCATCTTCCTGCATATGGCAAGATTTCATTTTTCTTTGTGATTGAATAATATTCAGTATGATATGTTGCTGGGGGAATTGTTTCCCCGGATAGACTTAAACAAATGTTTACCTCCTCCTTATAGGACACCAACAACAAAACAAAGTGTAATCCCACCAAAGCCCAACCTGGAGAACCATTGAGCTTCCAGGGCTTACTGATAGAGTAAGGGTATGGGTTACTTCCAGGTGTTTGGATGATCCCAGTGCAGCCACCACCACAAAGTCACACTCTCGCAAGATGACAGTTTCCCATAGCGGTGTACATGGAATCTCCCCACAACCTATCACACCCCACCCTATCCCAGTGAACTTTACCACCCTCCAAATGCTCAAGCACATGCCAAGACAAGAGGCAACACGCAAAGCAGGCAGAAATATATACAAATGCCCAAGATGTACAGGAATGAACTGATAGAATTTTAGAAGGGTGGGGTCCAATGACCATCCCTAACCCTCCTTCTATGAAGGAAGTCAACAGTCAGCAAACCTGATCTCTGTGGGTTTCTTGCAAGTAGTCACTGTGTTCAAATGAAGAAAATTGTTGTTACACTATGGGGATAGTATTCTTTAGTATATGTATATGTATGCCATATTTTAGATATACAGAGATGTGGGATTCCCTTGTATGCTGTGAATATGATTGGTTAATTAATAAAGAAAACTGGCTTGGCCTGA
>LOJH01031328.1:14652-31513 GCA_001685095.1 Ellobius talpinus
AAGTTGTTAAAGTTTTTGTGCAAGCTGCATACCAATGCTCTGTCAGATAAAGAACTGACAACGATTTTCTCCCACTCTTTAGGTATTTACTGCTATTTGTTTGAAACCCTCCTTCTTCTGAGATACGTTGTTCTTACATTATCATGGCTCCTCCAGTTTTCTGTCATTAATGTGGGCTGACAAAACTATTCTCTTTCAAATTCTTTATGTTCTATATTCTTTAAAATGGGTTACTCACTAGCAAATGTAATTGGAGTTTGTATTTTATCGCGCTCATGTATGTGAACTTATATTTAAGGTGATTATTGGTACAGTCTTTACCTTGTCTTTTACTGCTCATTGAACTTTTTCTGTCTTGTCTGGCATGATTAGGTATTGGCATTCTGTCTTATCTTTTCACTTAATATGTTATACTTCATTCTTAAGTTTCTATTTTTGAAATTATAATATAATTACATAATTATTCTCGTTCACTTTCATCCCTCCAAACCCTCCTATATATGCTTTCCTGATCCCTTTCAAATTCATGGCCTCTTTTTCTTTAATTGTTTATATATATATAATTTTGAGATATATGTATTATATATGTAATTTTGAGATATATGTATATATGTATTTTTACTCAATACATAATTGCAACTTGCTCAGTCCATATATTGGTGCTTGGACCTATGTGTTTTCAGAGACGACCATTGGTATTGGATTACCTATTAGTGGGCTTATCCCTAAGGAAGACTATTTCCCTTGATCTCAACACTCTTCAGTTGTTTATAGTTCTTTGTCTAGAGTTGAAGTTTTCTTTTCCTCACCCATGTTAGCATGCTTATTGATGTTATCCTTGTTTGGGGCATGTTTAAGCAACCTTGTTGGTGAGACTTCACAGGTGTAGCTTTTGACTTCCAGAAGATACACTATCTCACATCAAACTCCCTGGTCCACTGGCTTTAGCAACCTTTTCACACACCCCCTGCAATGTTCCTGGAGCCTTATAAAGAGAACAGAGCTGTTGGTCCACACTTTTAATCTAAGTCCTACTGTGTATACCGCTTATCACTTTACTGTAGTGGGTGTACTTGTGTGTATTTATGATGTGTGCAGTGTATATGTGTGTATACTGTATGGCTAAGTCTTTGAACGTGTGTATGAGTGTGAGTATGCCTAAGTGCAGACATGCACACGCCATAGGGCCTTTGTATAGGCCGGAAGACCTCGGGTGCCAGGCTTCACATTGTCTCACCATTGTAGGCACCTGGCTACCTGGACCGTGAGCTTCTGGGGGATTCTCTCATCTCATCCCAGGTATACTGGGATTATAGATGCATGTTATGGCTGCATCCATCAATATGTGGTTCTAGAGGTCTTGTCCACACACTTCTTCATCAAACTACTTTGTCCACTGAGTCCTCTCCCAGACCACATATATGTTTCTACAGAGAATTTCTAGTTCATTTCTGTCTTATTTTTTGTTAGGGTGGGGGTACATAATGAATTGACTTCATGAAACTTTGGAGTTAAAAATATACGGCAATTTCAGTACTTAAAATATAGGGTAATTTAAATATTTAATCTGGAAAGTATACAAGGTCTTAAAGTGTTCCTTTTTATGATACCTGTGGGACTTCCTCTTCCTATCTGTGTTCCTACTCCTGATTCCGCTTCTTCCTCTCCACCCTCTCACCTCCCGTCTTCTCCTTCCTCCCGTTTCTCCTCTTTACCTAAGGAAGTCTGTATTTCTGCCTGGAGATCTTTTCTCCATAGGACTGCAGTTGAGTTGGGTCCCTTACACATTTCAGATATTTCACTGCTCATATCTTACTTTCATTGTTTACGTTGAGATATTTCATATAGCCCTCATCTCTCTTTCTCTATACACAGGATTTCTTTTTATTTGTCCCCTTTCCAATTTTTCTCTTTTTTTCTTCATCTTTGACTTTCTGTAATTTGAAAATAATACATCTAAGACTTTGTCTTTTTATTTGTTTGGTTGGTTATTTAATACCATTTGAGACTCCCCGACCTTCTTAGGTCTATGGGTTTGTGAGTGTCATTAATTTTGAAAGTTTCAGGTCATTTTGGGATTTTAAATATTGGGCTCCATTGTCTCATTCTTCTCTTTGTGGCATTCAATTTGCATGCACAGTATGTCTGTTGATCTTGTCCCCACAGCTCCTAGACAGCGTGCTTTGTTTTTCATTTCGTTGCTGGAATTGTCAGTTCAGCCTGCCTTCAGGTTTGCTCATACTATTTTTGAGTGTATCTATATTGATATGAGCTGCAAAAGTGATACTTCACCTCTGCAACTAGGTACTGTGCTAATAACACTTCCTCTTCATCTTCCTTTAGCATTTTCTTGCAGCTTGTACCATTCATCTCTTTCTTCACATCTTCTACTATCCAAAAAAATATATCAAAGCAGATATTATTCTAAGTTCTTTCTGAAGAATACAGTTACCTTTTTGGGCAAGTGGCTCGACAGCCTTGTAACATTTCCATTGTATAGCAGAGAAAAAAATGGACCTGTCCCACACTCCTGAACTATGAACTTTGACGAGTATTACTTATAATGTTGAATGACTTATTATTTTAGTCACAATGCTATTGTTTGGCAATTAAAGGAAAGAAACAGCAATATACAAACTATCTTTGATCTAAACAACTTGTTTTAGTCAAATGCCCTTTACAAGAAAATTTTCTCAATTTATTTATATCATTAAAAGAATTTATTTATGACCCTTGAAAAACATATCTACTAGTGTGCAATTGTAACTGGAACCAATTTTGGAATGTCCCCAGACAAAAAATGATGTCTCCCAGTGTTGAAAGGATGTATTGTTTCATAAATACTTATCTTGGCTTATGGGAAAACAACATTGCCCTGAATTTGTTCCTGATATAAAGGCACACTACAAATAAGTTAACAACTTAAATGCGGAAAATAAAAGGATGATGCTCTCAAATACAATTAAAGAAAAGTAGTTTCATACTAGAACTTTTGTGACAGGTTAGAACACTGATGTTTTCCAGTGCTTAACTCTTAAGATTGAAAGAAATTATGATGTTGAAAACTAAATAACCAAGTCAATTTAGTGCAGGGAGAACTGTCTTTTCCACAGTTTTGCTAAGGCAAGTGGGTGGTTTTGTCCACAGGCAAGGTAGAGAAATCCAATGCCTTTTACACCACAGAAAGAAACAGAGAGAGCAAAAAGATACAAATAAGGCAGAGATTCCAGACTGACCACAGATCACAAAGGCTTCATCATAGTAAGGAATTAAGTCAGTCTAAAAAAGACAAATATTGCCTATTTCCTTTTATACCAGATATTGAAAACATATAAAATCATATGGATGCTTATCATACAAAAGATGTGAAATCATCTGGGGAGCAAAGAGAACACACTGGAGGGAAGAGGAGGATTGATAGATATGGGGAATATATATCAGTATATGTATACATGCATGAAAATAGCTTTATGTAACTGTATGCTTAAAGTTACATATGTGTTAGAACTAATCTTTGTTGTCTGAAGTTAGGCAATGATTTCCAACCTCTAAAATAAAAACGCTAAGTGGAAAAGAGAAAATAGGGAAGATAAAGTTATTTAAACTTGGTTCTTAGTCATGGAGAGAAGCTACACAGTTAAAGGGACTTATGGCTCTTGAGGAAAACCCCAGTTAGATTCCCAGCTCCCATGTCAGGCAGCTCAAACTTACCCACCACTACAGCTTCAGAAGATCCAGCACCCTCTTCTGGCCTCATTATGCAACTGCAAGTACACATACACAGAGAGACACACCTTATCAAAAGGAATTTGCACTCACAATTTTGGTCAATGACCATTTATTAACCCCCTTGCTTTGGTCCTTTGGTGGCCCAGATTCCATAGAGGAAGTCAAGAGAAGAGAAAATGTATTATTTTATGCCAACTAGATAGTGAAAGACAAAGACACTGATAACTCACAATGCCCTTCAAAGGAATGTCCCCAGTGACCTTAAATTGGGCCCTATATTATAAAGTTCTTTATCATTTTCCAATAGGACCAACTGAAAAACAATTATCAAACTTTAACAAATTGCACATTTGAAAGCATTCCAGATCTAAGCTGTACCACTGTTTCTTTATTCCTATCTATCTATCTATCTCTCTGTCTGTCTGTCTATCTTCTATCTTCTATTTCCTATTGGTTTCTTTCTCTTTGGTGAACTCTGATACATTTTTACATCCAGACTATATTAAAAAAAACACAACTTAGCGATAGAAAGGCAACTAATAAAATTAAACACAGGCAGGGAATTTTCATGTATGTTTTTCCAGATGGGAAAACTGTCAAATAAAATCCATAACCAGACACCTCTTTCAGACCCATCAGTATCATTGTAATTTAAAATAAGGTTCATAAGAAGTTAAGAAAGATTAAAAAAAAGTTGGAATTCTCATATATTGTGAATGGGGATACAAAATAATGCGACTACTTTGGAAAACAATTTGATAATTTTCAGAGTTAAGTAGCAGTCTAACACATTATGTAACAAATTTACTTCTAGGTTTACAATGAAAGGAAATGGACACAAATTCACATAACTTGTACAATATTCACCCTAGCATTCCTTAGACCAAAAGTGGACATATCCAATATTCTTCCACAAGATTAATGAGTAAATAAGATTTCACTCAATGGAATATTATTTGGTAACTGAGATGTGACACACTGATTCACGAGTATCTCAATATTTCTTAAGGGCTGTAGCTGGAGAGATGTCTCGGTGGTTAAGAGCACTTGCTGTTCTTCCTAAATTCAGAGTTCAGCATCCACATCAGAAGGCTCACAACTGCCTGTAAAGCTCTGGGAATCCAATGCCCTCTTCTGGCCTCGATAGGCACACTCACACATGCAGCAAACACACAGAGAGACACATAAATTAATAATGATTGAGTAAATCTACGAAATATCTTAAGTCGAAGTATGCTAGCATGAGAACCATAATACTTTGCGACTTCCTTTACATTAAGTGTCTGGAATAATTGCTACCAGAGGACAAAGAGCAGCTGGGTTCCAGCTGTAGCATTATTGGGAAGGGATAGTTGTTTTGGCTAACGGATGTGGGCTTTCTTTTTACAATGACAAAAAAATGTTCTGAACGTCATAGTCATGATGAATGAACAATCTGTGGAAACAGTAATGACTGACTATGCCAATAATTATTTACTTTAAATTTGTGAATTGTATGTGACTTGTATCTCAATCATCTGCTTTTATGAAGACAGGAACCCACAGGCAGGGTCCTGTGAGCATTCCTGGTTGCTACATTTTTTAAAAAGTAAGTTTTCCCTACCTACTCCCTTGATCCTTTGACATCTGAATTCTGTATAATATGTCTTGGACAGAATGACACGCTTATCTTGTCAGTGTTAGGTCTCTGTGGTTTCTTTATAGAGCTTCTCCTCATGGTTTTGTATATGATGGTTTCAGCAATGATTTTTCTTCTCATTTCTCCCAGGGCTCCCAGCCAGTCGTCTTTCTTAACCACGCTGTAGCTTTTTCTCCTATCCATATATCCAAATGCCTTGGCTCCCCTCTTTCTCCTGCTGCCCATGTGTAGGCAAACCACTTGAGATACTGCCTCAATAGGATTGGTTTTCTGAAGCATACAGTAGAACTACCAAATCGTTGCCTTGCAGATGTCCCAGCGCCAGCGGCTCCTCAAACAGAACGCACCTCAAACCTCAGTCCTCCCCTATTGTGCTCAGCAACCCCGTTCCAATCATGCCATACTGTTAGTAAGCCATCGATGGCGCGCTTCTGCCATCCATGCCCCCTCAGGGTCCTCCTGAATCCCTTGCTCCTCTTCAGCCCCACCTTGCTCCCTAGTGGACTTCTATCACTTCCTAACTAAAACAATAGAATAAAAATCCCAGTGTAGAATGTTTGTGCCGAAGATATAAAGGGTGTTTCCCCAGAGGAAATAGTGGTGGTGAAAGTAGGAATCTGAATTTTTAAAAGCCCTAAGGGGAAGGATAAAATTAGGAGAAAGAACTATGAATACTCATTTTGGAGAAATGAATTTTTAAGAGTGCTTTTCAGTTCAAATATTGGCAGATTCTGTGCTTTATTTTCGAGTGCATGTCAGTCTCATGCACACCTAGTCCTCGTCCGAATCTTCTCTATTTCATGGTGTGAACGCTCGGCTTCAAAATTGCCCATCTCCTCCTCACTATCATGATTAACGTTGTCATATTAGAATAATGGTTTCTTCAAGGAATTCTCCTGGCTGCAGTTTCTTACCTGTCATTTAAAGTTTGAAAATCTCATTCTTAAAAGCAGAGATAGTGTTTTTCACCTATTAGATTAACAGGACTGAAAAAAGATAGACGCTGTGCAAACGTTGGGGGAAAGCTCTCTCTACCGACGGGGGCAATTCTAACGGAGCTGACTTTTTTTGAAGACCCCATAATGTTTTTTTTAAATATACATGCCATTTGATTCTGGGGTTCCACTTTGAAACTGTATGCCCTACAGACTTGCTTGCACATTGAAGCAAACGTGGCCTTTGTTTCATTTTTTACTACAAGGGGAAATTTTAAAACCTACTTAAATGGGCTCAAGAGAACATTTAAATTATGGTGCTTATATATTCTCCTGCATAGATGGTAAGTAGTTATTTTAGCATTGCTCCAAATTCCAAATATTTTTCTGAACAAGCATGTAAATAAGCACTTGTTTTATTTATTAAAAATTTTCAAATGTTTATTTTTTATTTTGGTGTGTGTGCATGTGTACGTGTTTGTGTGTTTGTATGTGTATGTGTGTGTGTGCATGTATGTGTTCGTGTGTGCATGTGTATGTGTGTGTGGGTGGGTGGGTACTGGAAAAGGTCATAAGAGGATGTTGGAACCGGCATTTCAAGTAGTTGCGGGCCAAGAGACGTGGATGTTGGGAACTTAACTCCTGTCCTACTGAAAGGGCAGCACATGCTCTGAACTGCTGAGCCATCTCGCCAACCCCAACGTTTATTTTGTTTTTCGTCTTTTCTTTAATAATTACAATATAATTACATCATCCCCCTTCCTTTTCCCTCCTCTAACCGCTCCCATATCCCTTCCCTGCAACCCATCCATGTGTGCAGCAGCTCATTCCCTTTCAAATTTATGGCCTCATTCTTTGATAGTATTGTTACACACACATTTTATATTTATTTATATAGAGTGATATGTATTTATATATCACTCTATATAAATAAAACTTGGTGAGTCTGTTTAGTATTGTTTGTGTGTATATAACTTCAGGAGTGACCACTTTGTATTGGAAAACCCATTAGGGGACTCCTCCCTGAGAGAGTAACTCTCCTCTCTTGACAGTCATTAGCGGCCTGTTGGCCTTGGTCTAGGTGCAGGACCTTGTGGGACTTCGCCCTTCTGCATTAGCACAACTGTTGCTAATGTCATTGTTCCAGCCTCACTTAGAAAGCCAGATTGTTGTTGTACCATGGATGTAGTTTCCCTTTCCTTCCTAGAAAAGCCTGTATCAAAGAAGCTTCTCTTGGCAGTGAATGAAGATCATTATAGAAAAACCACAAATGCAGAGGTCAAATTGTTTTGAGGAACCCAGCCCCCAGCAAATGCATCTACAACACAACTCCTATGCATAATGCTGAGGGATCATCTCAAAAGGGGGGTTGGAAAAATTATAAGACCCAGAGGACCAGAAAGTTCAACACTTATCTTTCAAATGCAAAACATAATTTGAAAGATTTTAATGACTTGATAGTCTCAAAAGCATTTTATAATTATATATGCAATTCTTACATCATTCTTCAAATTGCACTTGCATATTGCATGTAACACTAGAGTGCTCATTTTCAGACAAGGATCACAAGATGCTCATAGTTCCTCAGCTCTGGGCTTCAGTGCTAGGATTCAACACAAGCACCACTTATTTTTAAGCTCTTCCTCAGAT
The DNA here is from genome assembly GCA_001685095.1 of Ellobius talpinus. Lineage (NCBI taxonomy): Eukaryota > Metazoa > Chordata > Mammalia > Rodentia > Cricetidae > Ellobius > Ellobius talpinus. Next base: position 22,606 of record LOJH01031328.1, read on the forward strand.
TTCGTCACAGCAGCTATTGAAAGCTGTGAAAACAGCCATAATATATTAAGGGGGATGACTACTCACCACTCAAGCTTTGCCCACCAGGAAAAATCCTGTGACCATCAGGGCAGCTCCCTCTCTCTGACACAGCAAAGCTATCAGGTAAGATCAACATTCTGCACAAACAGAGGTCACTCAGCTGCCTCTGCAGGCCCGGCTGCTCTGGGTAGCCTCTTGCAGAACAGTTGTCTGCCTTTCCTAGTGTATGCTTCTATGTGCTACTGTTACAGAGGAGCGTACACAAATCAGTTATGTGGCACATACCTCACTGTTTCCCAGGACTCAACACCTCAGAGTGGTTGCTGTAGGCTACAGCTACTCGGGTATTCACGCCAACTTCACCATTTACTACATGATATACTGTAAAGCACAATCTCTTTGAGCCTCTGCTTATTTACCTCTGTTTTTATAATGCAAAGATCACAATATTCTTTATGTCTCAGAAACAACAGACCATGCCATGTCTGTCTCAGCAGCTGGCTCATAGAAAAATTTCTTGTTTCAAATCACTCGTATTTTATTGAATTTTTTTGTGGAAATGTGATAGTAGATACTTGGGTCTCTTTTGCATACACCACCACACTACAGAATCAGGTACCACTTTTCTCATCCTTACAAGGTAGTGTTTCAAGTCCATGTGGAAAGGTAACCTTTAGGTAATGGCATTAAGGCAGACCTAAGCTTTAGGGATTCCATCCTCATCAATGAAATTAGTACTGCCCTTTCTACCATGTGAAGACTCCAAAGAGGTCACCTCTGTGGAATACTTGATTGTCCCTCCAAGTCTACTGGTATCTCAATCTTGAATTTCATGGCTTCCAGAATCATTTGCTATACACATATCCGTTGTATATAAGTGGTCCAATCTAAGCCTGAAAAAAACAAGACAGGGAGCTGGTTCCAAAATGGGGAGGAACTGCAATATCCACAGGTGATTTTAATTCGGGCAACAGCTATAGAAGGGAGGGGGCTTTTGGCATCTGGTGGTTAGAATCCAGGGACACTGCTAAGCATTTCGCATTGCACAGGGGGCCGTTCTGCCAAGCAAGGAATTATCCTGCACAGTAGTGTTGAAGTCGAACATTCTGTCTTCACCAGGATGGAAACAAGCTTGCACCATTCACTTTCAGGCTCTCACTGTTTATCGATTTCTTCAATTACTGCAAACGTCTCACCTTTTCCTTTTTTGCTGTGAAATAAATCTGCTTATTTTGGTAAAGAAGCAGTGTGTTCTACGTAAATCCAATAAAATGTGTGCCAATCACTGCGAATGTCAACCTCAACTCATTTCCGACTGCTTTGTCAGTCAATAGCCATTCACTTATTCTTACAATTAGGAGACCTCATGGCTAAATTTTATGTAGCAGCCAGAACTGTGTCGTGAACAGATAAATGAGGTTTGTGATGATCCTGAGAGTGGCCTTTCAGCACCCAAAATAGTCAAAGGACTCAGAGAGCAGAATGCTGGCAATCAATCAATGCATATTTAAGGATTTATTGAACTCCACTAATGAACTCTACTCTATGTCAGATGTTAGGGGGAAAGAAAAATCTGCCTTATATGTCTTTTACATCCCCTGAGGAGTGTTTAGTCAAGTTCAGGGGGGGAAAGTGATATTTAAAGATTCAAATAGATGTTATACTTTGAGTCCCTAAGAGCTTGCTGTGGAGGACAGTTAAATGGCAGATGATGTCTCATATGGTAATTTGATAAAATGATAAAAGAATTCTTATTAAGAACTATTTTTACAATTTTATAATACAATCATGTGACAGTCACTGTGAAATGAAGGCAAGCACTCCTTTTTTAAGCTATTTAATTTAAATTTCTAAAAATAATTTCAGATAGACTAGGAAGATGGCCCAGTCAGTAAAGCGCTTACCACACAAGCATGTGAGGTCATATGTCAGCACCTATGGAAGAAGGCAGGCACGGAAGGACTAGCTCACAATCCTCGCTCTAGGTATGTAGAGACGGTCTGTCCTGCTGCGTCAGGGGGCTCCAGGTTCAGTGAGACCCTGTCCCAAAGGACAAAATCTAGAGAGAGGAAGACGTCTGATGTTTACCTCAGGTCTCCAAACACCATACATAAATAAATGACTCTAACAGAGCAATTTTATTTCCTGAGGGCAACAGCTTTCTGACTCATGGCCTCTGTAGTCTAAGGAGTGTCGTAGAGCTCGCGGTGAACCTGATAAATTCCAGGGCATCAAACGCCAGCCCTTTGGATGCTTCAGGTGCTTTAGTTTTCAGATTTTAAACATCTATGGCCCTCAAATATCATTTTTAAATCTGAGGGACAAGGGAGCTGTTTCTTGGTTGATTGCATTAAATCAACTAGGCTTACTATTCAGGCATAAATTTAACTAGTTATTCACAACAGAATCTTTCCTGAGAAACAAAAAGCCTTGTCAAATAAAGACTGTGTGTTTTCCGGAAAGTCTGCAAACAGCAGAGAGGTTAGGGTTAGGGGTGCCCTGGACATTTTCTCTGGGTGCAATAAGGGAATACCTGGTTCTGAGACGGTTCAGGCTATAGCTGTGTGCTGTGAGGGAGACAGTCGGCATGTCTTTACCTTTAGGGTGGCAATTACTTTCACAATTGCATGCACATGGAGAAGAAAATAAACTCCAAATTACATTGTGAACTCTGGAGATTAGTGTATCATTTCATGGACAGTTGAACCTCTGTCCCATATAAATGCTTCCATAACAAAGCAAGAAGCATCATTACACCATCTCCTGGCTTTCCATGGAGTTTGCATTAGGGCGTTGCCACCTGACTTCCATTATGGAGAACGGGAGTCGGGGTGGGGGATGAAAACACAAACCAGGCTTTCAAAATTTAGGGAAACATCTGTGTCTGTCCTTAAACATGCACCCTTGTGCTCCATGGTAGCACATGCATGGTAGCAGATGCATCACCCACTCTGAGCCTTCTGGAGAGGGTTTAAAATGCTTTATAGCTCCAAGCCAACCTTTGGATTCTCAGATGGAAGCAGAAACTCGGATTATGACTTCCTGTGTTGCTGAAATAGTGAATTAAGGCACTTCTGAGAGTTTGTAGGCAAAGTGCAGGAAATCTTTGAACTTTGGACGCCTGATCAGGCTGAAAGATTTCTTCAGGTCTCTTAGCCATCTCCCCATCTGACCCCTGTGCTCAATGCTCCTTCGGTCATACCCTTCACTTTAATATAAAAGTTAATTTGGGGATGTGGTTTCATATTTTCACCTCCACTGTTCCCAGAACACTCAAAGTAAAAACTTGCAGAGTTTTGGCAATTATGAGATATTTTCCCCCAAATCCCTCCTGCCCTCCTTTTCTTCCTTACCTGTGTTCAATCTATTCTCTTTACGTGAAAATTTAAGTCTGATTGGTACATTAAAGGGTAAAAATACTGAACAATGTTTACACATTTTCATCTGTTTCTCAGTATACAATTGTAAAACAAGAGTAAGGAAAGTGCAAAGCCAAAATGGAAAGGACTACCAGGGCCAAACCCCTGGCAGGTGATTTGGGCCTGAGAAGTTCAGTCCTTTACCATTTCCCAGGCCTCTGCCAATCTTATCTCTCCACTATACTCCACTTTCTCAGTGGATGCTCAGACAGAAGCTTGATGTCTGCATGTAGCACTTACCAATGAGATGTCTCAAGCTCACCACAAGTCAAACTGTTTCCTCCAGTTCATGTTCAGTGCTTGTAACCAGACCAAGGTTTGGGGGTTTATGATTGGATCTGAACATGAGCCAGTTACCATTGATTTAGCCTAGTAGACCTGGCTAGAACTCTAGGCTCCCAAAGAAGAGTATCCCATTGGCTCAGAAATGACTGATTTGAAATGTCCAAAAAATATGTGTAAATCTCAGAATACTAGCGGCTAATATGAAAACAAGATGGGAAAATTATGTTGCCAGTAACTTACAAAGATTAATCAATAGTCAGGACAAGCTTAGAACGTCATTCAACTTTAGAGGACCTGAAATCTCAATGATCAAAATAGAAATACCTTCAAGATCTGCTATTTTAGGTATGAGTCATGATGTTTTTGTCAAAACATTGTCTAGAAATCCTGGAAGACTAGTGTGTCACGAAAGAAGATGCATAAAAGCTGGCCTCATATTACTAATGTTTATAATACCATCATATCTATGTTTATCCTGCAGTGAGGAATACTCCCATTCCATGGTGTACTTTATTTTTCTATGTGTGCTTTGAATTGTTCTTTCATTTGCCTTCTTTTCATTATTTCAGCTGGAACTGTTTCAGAACAGTTCAAGTCCACAATATATTCATGACTCTGAGAACCTAGCAACATCAGGAGCATGCACCAAATACATCTTCTGGTTCTCATGCGGAATCAGAACATTGAATGACATTGTAATGCCATGTACTTTGTATGCCAGACCTTGCACTAGTCCCTGGGTAAGGCGTTAGATGAGCTATGATATGTGCCCCCCCATGATCTTAAACAACCAGGAATCAGCCTTGAGGAGTCTGATACCACCCTGTTGATCTTGCCTCTCCAGCCTTTTTTAGTGATGGGGCTGAAAGTGTATACTTCTATTAAAGCCAACATGTTCTTTTCAAATTAGGAAGAGTTATGGTTAAAAGGCTCATTGGCCAGAGCTCTTATCAAATTGAGGCGCGTGCTCCTTATCAGACTGGAGACAGTGCGGCTGAGTTGTTTTGATCCACTCTTCCCTTCCCTGGTAATACAAAGGAAACACTACACTTGTTTCTGTCAGAGATGATGCTCTGAAGTGCAGGGAAAATGAGACCCTAGACCTTCTGTTTGTCTTCCTAGAATAATTTCCTAATGAAATTTCAGAAAACCATCAATGATTATGATCTGAACCTAGCTATTAAAATAAGACTTGGCCAAATGGGGTAGCAAATAATGCATATCAATACTAAATAAAGCCACTTTTCTATTGTTTTCATTTTTTTGTTATAGTCTTTGTTGACTGCAATCACTGGGCAATCTCTCTGGAACTGAGCAAAGAAGGCTAGCCAGAAGTGATAGTGTTGATGACTGTGAATGCCAGTGATAAAAACTCATGAGGCTAGAAAGAAATTTTAGAGTGTGTTCATCCCTAAGATTCAGCCTGGCAACGGAATGGCACTTAACCCTGCAATCTCTCTCACAATCGTACAAAGAGGCTGCATCATTCCCATACCCTAAGATGTTCCTGATGCAAAAGTTTTTCACTTCTGTCTTTGTCTGATGCGATGCCTCTCTTCCTTAGTTTGCTCCTGTGCAGAATAACTATAATCCACTGCTAAAATCATATCCTTTCAAAACTGGGAGAACAAAATCACTACATTCCTGTGTTTTATCTTCACAGGGACAGCCTTGACTGCTTTGCAACTAACTCTTATGGACGTGTTCCAAATGACAATAGAAGGATCATATGATTGCACTGAAGAGGCTGGCCTATGTGGCCCTTCCTAGCATGAGTTGGATATACATGATCATTCACGGAGCTTCTTGGTGAACGAGGCACATTTCCAGCTGGAGTTGAATTAAGGATGAGACATCCATGATGTGTTAGTCAGCATTCTGCTGATGGTTTCTTTTATAATCTATCAAGTTAAATAGCCAACCCATTCCATTGAAACTCCTAATGTGTAGCATATCTGTAACTAAACTAATTAACATTTTATCCTCATATGAAGAACACATTTACTCTGTTTATATGGGATTATATTTATAAGATTTCCTACAAACCATCTGTGTGGTCTCTTGTAAAGCTTCATCTTTCTTGGAGCATATTTCCTTAGCAGAAAAAAAATACAAAACCGTTGTTGGTAAAGATATTTATTCACCACTAAAGAATCCCTTTCCAATCTAGAAACAAAAAGAGGCTCCGTGTGTTGTCAACTAACACTTATTACCTGGGAAAAGATTGATTTTTGTTTGCAAACCGTATGCTTGATATCAAAATCATGTTTAGAACCTTTCACTCATGATTGCAGATTGATACAGTCCTCCCTGGAAACTGTATTTATCTTTTCCAGTGCTCATCAAGCACTAAACACCAAACCAGGTTGCAAGAAGAATCTTTAATTCCATCATTTCACTCTGGTAATTGCTTTTTCCTCCTTATGTTTAACCAGAGTAAATGAACTATAATTTGAAATTTCTCTTGACACGCCTATCAGATGCTCCAGAAAACTCAGCAAGGTGAGGCAGAATGGAAAAAGGCAGTCAAAGTAAAAATCTTTTCTTCTGAAAATGAAAAAGAGACGGTGTTATGTACGTGGACCAAAGTGGTTATTATAAAAATGTCTTGAATTCTTTAAATAGCATCAACTCCAAATAAGCGCAACTTCAAATAAGAGATTCCCCCCAACCAAAATGACTCCATCGGTCATGGGATTTACATTGAAGTGCAAATTCCCCTAAACAAGAGGGCCTACCTCTGAACTCTCACCTTCTGTTGCTACATGAACTACCTGACAATTTTTCAAAGAAAATACACAATTCTGATAGTCTTCAAGTCATTTTCATACTTTTAAATGTTGGCTTAACCAGTCTGCTGTTACTACAATGCCATCTTATTGACATGAAATGCACATATGAAGGACCCAAGCTCAGCCTTGGGGGATCTCAGTTTAGAATTCCTTAGATTTTGTTGCCAGTCACTATCTCCAACAATGAAATTACCTTGCAAAGTAACTTTTCAACTTTAGGAACTATTCTTTTGCCCTCATGTGAACTTCGTTGTTATCCCTGGGGGTTGTGGGAAACGTGGCACAGCTGAGCTCCTACCACTGTCTAGTGCTGAGGCTTCCAGTCACAGTGCCAGGGACGAGTGCACACTCACTACTGTGCTGTGAGGGCCCAGTGTGATGCGAAGGGCAACGCGTCCCTTCAATCTTCCGATGCTGTTAGCACCCCTGCCAGGGACTGTGATCCCAGGAGCAGCATGCTTATCAAACAGTGGCATCTTGAGCCCCCTGGAATTTGCCAGGGACTACGTGGTACATGGATGGTTAAAACAGATGTTGTTTCTGCTACCCTGGAGTCTTAATTCCAGTAAAGAAGACAAACTAGACAATAAGCAACTGTGTGATTCAAATCCAGATAAATGCCGTGGAGTGCCTAAAGTGATGTCACCTAAGAACACATGAGTAGTTCCTTGCAGAGAGAGGTAAACTAACATTTTTTTCTCTTTTTTTTGAGTATACATATGCTGGGTACTGACCCCAGCACATCACGCAGACCAGCTTGTGTAAACCTTAAGATGATTTTCATGGAGGTGCCACTGCTATTCCTCATTTTCAAGTGACTCATTTCGGGCACAAAAACAGTCGCATGATTTACTGAAGGTTATGTAGGCAGCAAGTGATAAACCTGGGCTCTGGGGTCTAGTCATTTAAGTTGTCCCTTTGAGCAAAGCACTTGGGTTCTCTGCAGGCTCGATTGCAAATTCCTCACCCAAGTTACATTTGGATGCATTGTGTGGGAGAAATGCAATGGGATGAAGGAATCTTGGGTCCAATAATTGATACAATTATACAGTTGTCTTCGGATCTATGATTCAAAATGTACATTCTGGTAAGGTACATGGCTTCTATACCAAGAAATTTTTGTGTCAGGTGTAGTGACTCAAGTCTGTAATCCCAGTGCAAGAGAGGCTGAGGCAAGAGGATTGTGAGTTTGAAGCCTCCCTGGGCTACATAACAAGAACCCAAAAATGCTAGCAAGAAACCTGGCACTAGGGAAGTTACCGGGAATCCACAAAAATGACCCCAACTAGACTCTATGCAACAGTGGACAGGATGCCAAAACTGGCCTTCCCCTGTAATCAGATTGATGACTACCTTAAATTGTCTTCATAGAACCTTCATCCACCAATCGATGGAAGCAGATACAGCGATCAACAGCAAAAAAAAAAGAGATTTAAGACAGCGGCAATAAGTGAATGGCTTATTTATTTTGTATAGACTTTCCAGGCTGGAAGACTTCTTAGTCAATACCTTTATTTCCCCGTTCGTGTACTTTGGCTTGTATCCGTCTTAGTTCCCAGGCAAAGTTACTTGGCTATTGAAGAAGATGAAGCATTGGAAGCATTTTATGGCTTCTAAAGTTTTATAAGAATAAGAAATATTTATTAACAGTCATATCATTTAACCACCAAAAGTTATTGGTCATCAAGACACATAACTTGATGGGTCTTGTCACATGGCAATGTGGTAGCTTGTAGCTATACAGAAATAGAAGAGCTAGTAAACCTAGCAATAATAAAAATTTATTATTAAATATGTATTTATTTATATACATGAATATCTAATAATTACATATTAACCATTAATGTGAAATAACACCCTATTCCAGAAGAAGTAGAAGAAATCGACGTTAAGCGATTCTATTACTTAAAAAAATACCAATCGGACAACCTGGAGGACGTGTGTCACTGTGGAGGTGGGTTCTGAGGTCTCATATATGCTCAAGATACTGCCCAGTGTCTCAGACAACTTCCTGTTGCCTGGGAGTCAAGATGTAAGAACTCTCAGCTACCTCTCAAGCATCATGCCTGCCTTGCTTCCCACCACGATGATAATGAACTAAAACTCTGAACTTTAAGTGAGCCACTCCAATTAAATATTTTCTGTTATAAGAGTTGTTGTGGTCACGGTGTTTCTTCACAGCAATAGAGACCCTAACTAAGACAGACAACAACTATTGAATCCCCACAAAGCACCCTAAGATCTAATGAATTAAAACAATAGTTCCTCTACCCACAACCAATTTGAGTTGAGGGGTTGCCACAGCTGTGCCTGGCCTACTCTTAAAGAACTGGTCATTGAGATCAACTAGGGTCTATTCATTTGTATGTTGATTCAGAGGCTCAAATATTC